>APFE030672226.1:36368-56530 GCA_000404065.3 Pinus taeda
AAAGATAAATATTTTATCCCATTCTTCTAACAGCATAAAAGGATTCAAATTAGCAATAGCCATCCCACCGGGATAAGTGGGGTGTGTTACAAAGTGGTATCAGAGCATCCAGGTTCAACACTCGAACTAGATGGATTCTATCATGGGCAAGCAGCGGCAGGGTTTCCTAAAAAGGAGTTCATATTGATTTTTAGAAGATTAACTAAATAAATGTTAAGGTGTTAAATACTAGTCTATAATTGATGTATTGCTTGCATAGTAAATAAGCTTAAATTCTGAATCTAGGTAGGAGCTCAATTACGGGTGTAATAACTGAACATGAGCATGATGGTATCATACTCATAGCAATTGATCTGTGTTGCACACTAATTGTAATTATGCTTGGTGTTTTATTGTGATAAATACCTTGGCAATGCATGCTCTTGCTATTTAACATCTTGAAGGTGGAACAGTTGTTGGTTGTGGCCTTGGAAGTTGTCCTCTCTTTGATTTTAATGAAATTCCTATAGGGCAGAGAGTACTTGTAGTATACCATCCCCATTGCATGGGAGAGGTGATCTTGTATGCTTGGAATAATTATGTTCTGGCATTTGAGGGATTTGGGGAAGAATCCCTATGTAATGAATAATCTATTCAACACAGCTTGGTCTAGTGGATGATGGGCATATGTATTATATGTTGGTTGGGATGTGGAGATCCCATGGTATATATGTTGTTGAGGCCAATAACGTCAATGGAGGTTAATTTTTTTCATGTGTTGGTTGTTATGTTTTTCCTTGTAAACACTTGTTCTTTGTGGTCAATTCCTTTCTTTTTTAAGGAATGGGGTGCAACTTATGAAAATGTTGGGTCAAAGCCTATAAGGATCACTATCTCATCGAGAGATAGAGTATCCATGCTCAGTACTTGAACTAAGTGAGTTCAAAGGCAAGGGTCTTGTGTAGACCTTATAGATGGAGGATTTTGTAGCTCAAGTAGAGAATGAGACTGATAATAGTTAAGGCTGAGTTTTAAGTCATGTAAGACATGATGGCACATGTAATGTTCCAAACTAGGAAAAATAGTGTTATGCAAAGCAAAAAATAAAAACAACACCATAAAATTGAGACATTCAGTGCACACCCATGAAAAGTCCAGGAATAATCAACACCTGAGCCATTTTATTATAATCTTGTAGAAAAGTACAATAATGTGGAAGTGGTGCACCTGGGCTTGCCTCAATGGAAAGTGTGATCAAGCCTAGGTGGTAATATGTGAAGCCCAAATGGCATAAATAACTGTTGCAATGATGCCCTGCGTTTCCCTTGTGAAATTGTGTTGTCTGCTACAAATATGTTGCTGGAAACCCCACCTCCGGTGCTCAAAAAATGTTGCACAATTAACCCCAAGCTCCTTGACCAAAACCCATAAAGGGTTTGGTCTAATTCCAAGCCAAAGTTGAACCCACAAAATGGTGCAAATTCCCTAGTTAACTAGCAATTCACCCTGTTATAAGAATTAGGATTTCAAGTCCAAATATTGTTCGGAAAACCTAGAAAAACTCAAAAATGGTTTTTCCATATTTTGAACTCCCAAAATCAATCCCCAAGAGGCCCTATGCCCTCTAAACTGCTAAAGCACATAGCTTGCAAAGATGCCAACAAAATCCTCCTCCAAGGCTCTGGAAAAGTAGCAATCTCCTCCACATATGTTTCCCTTATCTCTCTCGATAAGGATCAACCATAAAAGTTGAGTCTCCACCTCCCACATGTGCACAATATTCTCCCTTTGCGCTGGCCCTTGAAGTACAAAAGTCACACTTAATAGAAGCTCTCTCCTCCAGCTCCAAAACTCACCCAAATAGCAGTCAAACACCCAAACCTCCTTTCTGGAATTTCTCTCGACCAAAGCTCCTCTAAAAGATGTCACAATCACAACTCGGCCTCTCCTCACTACATCCTCTAGAAATGCACACCACCTAGAGACAATGGATGCAAATGCTGGAAATCACAATGAAAACCTCCACCAAAATAATGTAGATGAACCTCTCTAGGGTGGCACTCGAAGTCCCCCAAAGAAAGGGTGAGCTCTCCGCTTGAAAACCTCTTGCTAAGCAGCAAGTGACTCGGCTAAGCAGCTCGAGCAACCAAAGATAAATTTGATATGCCAAAAGATGATGAAATGAGGAGAGTTGTCTTCCTTATATAGATTTTGTGGAGCACTTTTCTCTACATTTTCCCTCCATCGTGGGTCCCTCACTTAACCATTTATTTCCCCTCCATGAAAATCGAACTAGGGAATGCGTATTCTCCTAGTTTGGGTGGCCCCCATGTATAAAATAACCACATCAAAATAACTTCTACTAAGTCTAGCCTCCTAATAAAATCGAATGGGCCCCATCACCTCCAAAATTGGCCCCAAAATGTAGAAATTAATCTTGTTCCAAAATAGTTTAGGAAGGGACATTACAGTCCTCCCCTACCAAATGTTGCTTGTCCCCAAGCAACTTCAGTGTTGGATGCTCAAGTATGTGCTCACCCTCCCAAGTAGCATCCTCATCCAGCAAGCTCCTCTAATGCACCAAAAATTGCTTGTCCTCAAGCAGTGCCTAAACAAGCACCCTCTTTGACTATGAATCTCCATTGTATTTGAAAACTTCACCAGCGTCCCAAACATGCCATTGGATGGTCCCTGATCATTGTACTATCCTATAGTGAAGGAGTCCCTCGATACCAGGTTCCCAAGCCAACCTAATCAGCGTGAAGCACGCCTTGCTCCACTCACTATCTTGCCAGATAGGGGCGTTAGAACCCCTTTGTCTACTGCCAATAAGTAGAGCATCATAACAATGTAAAACTCTATCCAAATCCCATGAAGCTTCCCTACCAAATAGTCCATCTCGTGCACTACAAGTGTAAACTCCTAAAGATGCAATCCAATCCTGGTGGGATTGAACCCTTGTCTACCCGGGCCTTCCCTGATCTCCTCCTGTCGATCACCCTACCACACCGGTAAAGTTCCCCACACCATCAACAAATCACTAAAACCAAATGGAGGATCTGGATGACCCTCCCCTGTAGAAACCAACTCACCTCTATGGGTAGTTGAATTTCTCATCCCTGTTATGATAGAATCCCCTGCCCTTCGTAGAAGGCACCTAACTTGCTGACATCGTGACACTCTAGTCATGGCTAACTGCCTAACATGCTCATACTAGAGCCTCCTCTCCCATAACTCTCGACCATAATCTATGTGATGATCGAGGCTAGGCCAATCTTGCCAAAGCGACTCAACAGTGCCAGTGCCTATCACTCCATGGCTAGCCCCAATCTTGAGCAACAATGTGCCTGTTCCTATGGTGAGGACTTCGGTGATCCCCCATGTATCCATCTATGAATGAATCAGTATGTCTGTTATCCCGAACATGCTCACTGCACACCACCAAGAAACGTCGCATTCCTTGACATGCCACTCTATTCCGCAACTTGTCCCTATACACCACTGGATACCTCCGGCGATATCTATGCCATCTTGTACCGTCTTGTGTCCTGCCTGTATCACTGCACTGGTTACTCCCCACATGTGCTAAATGTGATGTGAGGCACTCCCACTCCAGAACGCAGTCCAACATACTACAGCACACCCCCATGTGTCTCCATGCCCATCTACAGAACACTGCTCCACTCTATATGCTCCTACCCATCCCCGAATGAGATGGCCTAAATTTGTGTCCCTATGCATCAGCCCACATCCAACCTGTATCATCACCTCCACCCTTGCATCACCATGCTCTCTAATGATGGGACCTCCCCTCCAAATCCTCCCTGAGGGGCCCCAGAAGTGAATCTCTCTAGGTACTAGTAATGATGCCACCACTGCTCTGCTCCTATGTGTCCTCCATTCCCTTCACGAGTGTGAGGAATCCCCAACTCCATACAAGGCATTGTCTGGTTGCCTGTCGATACCACCTCCTCCGACAAACTCCTTCCATAGTAGGTTGATCATCATGTGATCCCATGCACAACCGTCATACCAAGACAACCAAAGGAGTCTGCCCATAAGCTTGTTGGCCACTGGTTCTAACCAAAACTCCCCTAGCGAATGCGCGTGCTCAGCTGCTAGGTCAACTATACCATCCAGGCTGTAATCAATCGGTATACCAGGGAAACGATAGGTGGTCCCTCCCGAATCCCAATGCCAGTCGGGGCTTCCAGCATCCTCAGTGCCTGGAAACTCCTATTGAGCTCCACCTAGGTCGAATACCGTCTCCATAGCCCACTCCATTGGGTACCAACTCAGAATATCTCACCATCCAACCCCAAGAGAGGGATTGAATGTATGAACTCTTATATGAAGGACAGTCCCTCCATCCCACAAATGTTGCACCCTACACTGCTCATGTCACCTCACCTCATCAACCTGGTCAACACATAAAATATGTCAAAGTCGCTATGCTTCTCTCTCTCCAAGGTTCAAAGGTAAACTATTGATGCTACAGGCCCCATCTATGTATGTTTGAAGAGGGTTTCTCTGATGCTCTAAAGTGAACTCTAGTTGTACCATTAGGGAATCCAACTGTACCCTAACGCGAGTCAGTTTGACCCCTGACTCAGCACAAACCCCTCGCATGCCCTCCAGCTCCTCCTTTTGTTGTAGAATGGCCTCTCGTACTGTCGTGGCCTTCTCTCTCAATGCTAGAAGGTTGGCCTAGAACTGAAGAATCTGTCGTGGGTATCTATCACCTGTAGACTCGATCACAGCTCTGGACACCTCATCAACTATCAGCACCTCAACCATGGGTGGCACCTCCTCAACAAATGGCTCTATGTGTGTAGGTTCTATCCTCTCCACCAAGGTGTCAACAGGGGCTATCAAAGAGGTCTTGAATAATGGTGACTCCTGCGCCACACTGGGTAGATCGATGTGATCCTCACCATCCTGTGGGCTCTCAGCATCATGCTCAACCTCCTCCTCGGGGTCCTGATATATAAATCCAAGTATCCACCAACAAAAGTGTCCCCTGGTCTCACCCTCTAAATGCCCTTATCTTGCCTACTCTTTTTCACAAGATCTAGTGCCCCAATTCTGTTGACTTTCACCATATGATGTAGATGGTTGCACCCCCACGACCTGCTCACCTCTAGCGTCTCTGTTGTAAGGGTGAGGATGGGTCTAGTTCATCACCCTCCTCAATTGGGCCAACCTCTCATCGTCCCAATGGATTCCACCCCAGAATTTATGCATACTAGATTTCCCTTGAGTCATGGGTTTGTCTTCGGTTTCACCCGTCACTATACACTCATACCCAAATCTTTCATGATCTTTTGGCTACCCACAGTTGGGCCAATATCATGCTCTGATACCATTGTAATGTTCCAAACTTGGAAAAATAGTGCTATGCAAAGCAAAGAATAAAAACAACACCATTATATTGCAACATTCAGTGCACACCCATAAAAAGTCCAGGAATAACAAACAACTGAGCCATTTTATTATAATCTGGGAGAAAAGTACAATAATGTGGAAGTGGTGCACCTAGGCCTGCCTCAATGGCAAGGGTGATTAAGCCCAAGTGGTAATATGTCAAGCCCATATGGCACAAATAACTGCTGCAATGATGCCCTGCGCCGCCCTTGTGAAATTGTGTTATCTGCTACAAAGATTTCATTGGAAACCCCACCTCTGGTGCTCAAAAATTGTTGCAAAATTAACCGTAAGCTCCTTGACCAAAACCCAGAAAGGGTTTGGTCTAATTCCAATCCAAAGTCGAACCCACAAAATGGTACAAATTTCCCAGTTAATTAGAAATTCGCCTTGTTATAAGAATTAGGATTTCAAGCCCGAATATCATTCAGAAAATTATGAAATTTTAACCATGAACTCCTCTTAGAAAACCCAGAAATAGTTTGTCCAAATTTCGAACTCCCAAAATCGACCCCCAAGAGCCCCTATGCCCTCCAAATTGTTGAAGCACACGGCCTGCAAAGATGCCAACAAAATCCTCCTCCAAGGCTCCACATATGTTTCCCTTGTCTCTCCTGAAAAGGATCAACCACAAAAGTTGAGTCTCCACCTCCCACATGTGCACAATATTTCCCCTCTACGCTGGCCTTGGAAGTGCAAAAGTCACACTAACTAGAAGCTCTCTCCTCGAGCTCTAAAACTCACCCAAATGGCAGTCGAACACCCAAGCCTCCTTTCTGAAATTTCTCTCATCTAAAGCTCCTCTAAAAGATGTCACAATCACAACTCGGCCTCTCCTCAATGCATCCTCTAGAAATACGCACCACCTGGAGACAATGGACGCAAATGCTGGAAATCACAATGAAAACCTCCAGCAAAATAATGTAGATGAACCTCTCTAGGGTGGCACTTGAAGTCCCCCAAAGAAAGGGTGAGCTCTCAGCTTGAAGACCTCTTGCTAAACAGCGAGTGACTCAGCTAAGCAACTCGAGCAACCAAAGAGAAATTTGATATGCCAAAAGATGATGAAATGAGGAGAGTTGTCCTCCTTATATAGATTTTGTGGAGCACTTTTCTCTCCATTTTCCCTCCATCGTGGGTCCCTCACTTAACCATCGATTTCCCCTCCATGAAAATCGAACTAGGGAATGTGTATTCTCCTTGTGTGAGTGGCCCCCACGTATAACTTAACCACATCAAAATAACTTCTACTAAGTCTAGCCTCTTAATAAAATCGAATGGGCCACATCACCTCCAAAATTGGCCCCAAAATGTAGAAATTAATCTTGTTCCAAAATAATTTATGAAGGGACATTACAGTGCATGATATTATGTTGATGTGATGATTGGTTTCTAATTAATTTCCTTAAAGACTATAGATGCCCTGATTTCCTTATGACAAGATTTTTATTTGCATAATTGGGGCTTAGGGCCTTGAGTCAAATCGATTGAAGGTGGAAGGGAGACCATGAAGCTTTGGTGAAAGAGAGTTGAAGAGGGTTGTATGCAATGGACATGAATAGTGATCAATTGAGAGACTTGCACACAACAAGGAAATTCAAGTTGGGCAGATGGGATGGAAAAAGGTCAATGTCAAAAGATATTGGAGAGTTACTATTGGACACAACAATGACATGATGGTGGACAGTGGCATGATAGCCATGGGAATGGCACAATGGAAGTTCTTTGACCTTATATAGATATATATATATATATATGACATGCCCATGATCAAGCCAATCTTTATATGCAAATATAAAAATGTCATTTTGTTTGATAGTGTTTTCTCATGGACTCTTCTTATGGAATAGGGACTATTTTAAACTTATTTAATGCCAATGTCGATGGCATACAGGGTTCTAGTTAATGAGGAATCAAGTGGGAAATAGTAGCCATGACTGATCTATAATTTTAGTATCATGTGAACATGTTAGAAATTATGGTCATGTTATATTATGAACATGGAATTCTAAAGGATATAGCAGCCAATGGAAGCAGTATTATCTGCAACATGCGAAAGGACACTGGAGGCAGTGTTGCCTGGTGTCTTTGGATAGAGATAGTGTGGTCTCTGGGGTTTGGAAACATTATTTTGTACATATTTTATTGTGCTATGTGTGTTGTATACGTGTTGTGTTGTACCTATGTATTTGTTGTGTGTATCATGTGTATATGTGTATGTGTCATGTTGTACATTGTGAATATGTGCATGTATTATGTAATTTTTTGGGACATGCAGGTATGGGACTGTTTGGGTGCTTGTGTAATGTGTTAGGACATGCGGGTATGGGACTGTCTACACCTGTGTTAATTTAGGATAGGTAGACTACCTAAAATGGGGGTTTCCTGGACCTATGAAGGTGTGGAATACACCTATATTTCTATTGACAGAAGACTACCTGGATTGGTAGTAACTACCCAATTGGTAGTGCCCATATTCGCAAGGCATCAATTGGGATTATTTATATTTATTTGTTACTAAGTGCTCGCCATAAGGCCAATCGCCCACTTAGTAAATTTAAAATCAAAGAGAAAAGAAGAGAAGGCACTTAATGGTTGCTAGGCTGGCAACCAATCTAGTGTATGCACATGGTCAAAGAGAAGGAATTGAATGTTTGTTGGGCTAGAAACCAATCCAGTGTGTGTAGTGGAAAAGGAAAGGGTTATTGGATGCTTGTCGAGATGGGAAACTGATCTAGCAGGTGTAAAGCAATTAGCAAGTAGAAAATTAAGATGAGTATCAATATTTCATTGATCTTGAACTTTAAATTATGAATCTAAATTCATTATTTCGATTTATGATGGTTTGGGTTATGGGATAACCTGGTTTGCTATGATAGGAATTGAAGAAGAATTATGAGTTCACCTCATGAATAAACCACTGATTGGGTATTATTTAAATTTATTGCATTTTCCTCATGACAAGTCTCATGAAATCTATGTTCCCATGATGTAGGAATGGATATGGGATTTCCCGTTCAAATGAACGAAGTTAACCTCAAGGTGGAATCACAGCGATATGCTAAAGTCCAAGATTTTAGGAACAGATCCATTGTGGGACACCGATACTCAATGGTGCCCACTGATCACCATGAAGCATGTTATGACCTATATGATAGTTTTGGAGGCCGAGATATGCCATGGAATTGAAATCATTTTGATGCAAGGAAGCCTTGCCAAGGGATGGATCACCTAAAGGATTGAGAAGTAGAGAAGGGGATGCTTTAACTTGGGAGGTGAGTGACTGTATGGATAGGGATTAATTGGATGGGCCGATGGATTGAGAAGCGAAGAAGGGAAGGCCGAAAAATAATAAGTTAGGTTTCTTAGTCATGAGCATAACTGATTGGGTTCAAAAGAAAATTGGGGTGTACATAGAAACAATGAGATGAAATTTTTCGTTGAGGGAATGAAAGGATCAACGTAGCAACACTGGAAATGAATGATCCAAGTCGATATGGATAAACCTAAAACATCTAGAGGATGCAAAGACGATCGGTGAAAATGGTTGAATTATGACTTAATGTCTAGCATACCTTTATGAGATGGTTGAATTATAACTTGATGTTTATCATATCTTGTTTTTTGGTTGAAACAAATGCATGGAACATTGTAAATATTGTAAATATTTGAATCTATAAAGCTCCATGAAGCTGTATGTATTTTTTTCAAGTGTGTTTCATGGTATATGTGTCATTGAACACTGAGTACAGTGTTCCCCCAAGGGACAGGGGTTTATAATAGAAAAATTGCTTATCCTCATGTATGCAACGTAAATAATTTTATAAATTAAAAGGTTGAGAGAGGGACATAGATTCCATTACTTGAGGCAGGAGATTGCTTGAGGGAATTGTTGTTTTAAATACTAGTCTCGGTTGGTTGAGTGGGCTGACTATGCCATAAATTAACTGGAATAAAAGGGACAAGGGAAGGTGTCCTTTGACCCCCAGAGCAAGCAAGAGTAGGAAAAAAAACATTAAGGCAACATGCATTGTGTTTTCCACAAGGAGGAACTATTGAGACATCGGGGAAAAGAAGGAAGTTGGTAGAGAGAGAAAAAAGAGGGAAGATGCGCTCTAAAGGAGGAAGGATGAACACACACAAATGCAGCATACCCAGAGGGAGAAAACTTCCTAGAATGCAAAAGTTGCAAAGGAGGCAAAGGAAGTGGCACTTTTAGACTGTTTAAGAAGAGGCAGAGGGGTAGCAGCTTGAATTGCATTGTTGGACATCGAAGAGAGCCTTAAGCCAGTTGAAGAGATCTATTGTAATGGGTTCGACTTAAGAAACACAAAAATAAAAGCATGGCTTACCTTGGGGATGAAGGCAAGGTGGCCTTATATTTTTCTAGTTCGGTTGTGCATTCGTTGATGGATTCCCCTTGAAAGCACTCCACCTTAAGCTTTGGAATCCAACTCAGGGGTGACAGCTACAAGTAATAGTGGTTGTAGCTTATCTACAGTTGGGTGGAGAGTTAGAGTCCCACTCTCAGTTGGAGCATTCCTGCATTGCTTAAGATAAGTGCTCTTATGTTTTTTATTCATAATAAAACATGTTTACTTTCCTAGTTTAGATGATGTTATTGTTGCAGGAGGCATTTCTATATTATTATTATTTGCAAGAGTGACAAATATGTTGTGTCAATGCTTGAAGGTGTTGGAATATCATGTAAAGAATGTTGACTGTTACAGCAATGTTTAGCATGAGTATTTTTATTTATTGAAATATGATGACTACAGGGTTTCAATATTGCATGAGTGTTGTTTATGTTGCAATGTGGTGAAATTGAGGATTCCTCCTCTTTTCTCCTCATTGTCTTGTTAGCTTGCTCATTTTTATACAAATGTTTCTCTTGGTTTTTTTCCATAGTGTTCACCCTCAGTTTTGGTCAGTGTCTTCACTCTTTCCAAATCATAGAGTCAAGAGAGTAATAGTCCCTAACTCAATTGCCCTAAAATCTTAATAGATAAGTGCTCTCGTGTACTTGTTACATGGTAATGAACGTATGTTTCATATCTAGTTTGAATTGGTGTTGTTGAGGAAAATACCTAATTGTGTTTCTGATGTGGTATAAAAGAGTAACATAATGTGCAATGTTAAATGCATTGGAATGGTATGTAAGAATTTGGATTAAATCATAACAACACTTAATATAAAGACTTATTTATTAGAGTATTATGGTTATATGGAGGACAATTTGTGTTAACAGACTCTATTTGTAGTGTGTTAAAGGTGTTGGTCACCATCGCTTGTTGTTTTGTATTGCATTGTGATAATGTTGAGGAATTCCTCCTTACTTAACTTAATGACCTGTGATCTTACATAAGGGGCTTCCTTAGCTTGTTGTGATAAATTCCCTAGTGTTGGGTTACATGGATCACTTGGCCAGGATTTTGTCCAAAGGAATCTACATGCATTCTTGAGTAGAGCACGACCTTGTAAGAGGGTTTGACCTAACCTTATATCCTATTATGTTCTACCTATGCCTTTCTACTCTATTTGCATAGTTATCAAACCTTTTTAGACTGGAAGCCATCTCATATGTAACATCTCGGTACAAAGATATTGTGGCAGCTTCTTTCTTGAATAGATCTTAGTAGCCATGGTGTTTGGGGTGATAGTAAGGGATGATTTTTCTATCCCTACTAATAGCCAAATGCCCCTGAAACCCTTGATAAGTGTCGCAGAATTACTTTCAGGGTTGCTTTAAACCACAAGGTATTCCCTGTTGTGTGGCAAGAGAGTTGGAGGCCCTTCAGGATTTCACTACAAGATCTTAGTCGGGGGTAGCCGAAATTTTACCAATGGACCTGGAATTCCATGTCCTTAAACGGGGAATACCTAAAGGCCAAGAACTTATCCAAGGTGCACTTTCCCATAAGGCTCATGCCTATACTTGAACCTAGAAGAGGAATTCCCTATTTCTTCAAGGAGCATTGATCTCCTTTTGGTCTTCTTAACATCTTGTGAACCCCATGGACATGGGAAGATTAAGCCTAGTGTAATCTCAAGAGGTATAGAACCACTGAGTGCTTTAGTAAATCATAAGGCCCATGATTGAATGTTGGCATAGAACTAAACATTTTCAAAACCATTGTAGCAAGGTCGTTGTCGAAGTGGCTCGTGAATGGCGTCGTGCATAGGAAGGGAGAAAACCCTTATGAAAACCACTAGATTCAAGATCGGGTGTATTTCTTATGCTCTGGTAAGATCTCCCTAATCGGACCATGGATAATTTCGGCAAAGAGCAGTGTTGTTGCAATCTCAAGATTGGGCTTAGCCTTATAGCCTTGGTGAATCAACCTTATCTTCAATCTGAGGAAAACATCATCTTGAAAGCCCTGGGTTGGCTGCCTATATCTTTCCTTATCACAATTGCATGAATCAAGGGGTGACATGGCTCGGTGGTTCCTTCCCGAAAGTCTAAAAGGGAGCAATCGAGATGGTAGGGACCAGGATGACATGTCCTGGTGGTCCCTTCCCAGGTGGTTAAAATGGATCTTTCTAGAGGATTTTCCAGGATGGTAGGGATCGTGATGATGTGTCCCAGAGATCCCATCTCGGAGGTGCAAAGGAGAGTAATGGAAGAGAAGCACAATGACTAGGATTTGAGCCAACACAACAGCGGACTAATTTCTTATTGATCATAATGGAGACCAAATTACAGCTCATCCCGATGGTAAATTTCCCATGAATATCACAGGTAAGCTCACTTTGAACGAGAGGGATAGCATCTGGTCCAGGTCATGTTGGTAGACACGTGAGCCTGACAATCCCTCTATTGGTTTAAAGGTGGACCAACCTGACAAGTTAGCCCAGTGTAGTGACCCCGGAGAAGTTGAAGGACACATGCAAATGGGGTAGCAGGGTGACAAGGCAACCGCCTATGGTGGCGGTTGAGTCAGAATGACGTGTCTTAGGCTGGTGAATGGTTGCACAAGAGTAAAGGACTAGGGCCCCACCTCAATCAGATGACGAAGATCACTAGGGATCTAATGGCAAAGGTGGTTTACGACACCCCCATCTCGTGATATCGGTGGGGAGGAGGGGGGTGGTGCAATTGTTAATAGTCGTCATATGGACGGAGGCATCATGGACCGTCTTATAGAGGCCTTGGAAACCTAGGTTGTGATTGCTACGATGTGCCTACCAATTAATAGTCGGGCACATCAACTCATCAAAACCCATCTCTTGACCACCAATCTCCCTACTCTAATTGTGACCGTCGTATTCAGTTGGTGATGGTGGGGATTGCTAGGGCGTAGTGGCAGAGTGCGTTTCATATATATATATGAGTAGCAAGTAAATATAGAGGTATATAAATAATATATATATATATATATATATTATATATATAATAGATAAATTATATAATTAATAATAATATATAATTAATAGCTATGTGATGTGTGTGTGTGTGTGTGTGTGTGTAATGTAAGAAAGAAAAGAAAAAAAGATATTTCATCCCATTCTTCTAATAGCATAAGATGAATCGAAATAGCAGTAGCCATCCCATCGGGGTAAGTGGGGTGTGTTACATAGTCAAAGAATCCAACATTGATAAAGGTAAAGGGATTCTTTGATAGCAACAACAACTGGGAAGAAATTAGCAGTGGCAAAGGAGAGGAAAAAAGATGGATTACCAAAGGAGGCAGCAACCGTAAAGAACAATGCAAGGCAGCGTTTCAAATAGCCACAATAAGTAAATGAAGGACCAACAGAAGTATGTTATCCCTCAAGTACATGATGGCCAAAGGAGAAATCTCCCTAGGTATGGAAATTGGTTACATGGTCACTACTTTTCTTGCAATATTTTTGGTCATAAAGCCATACATTGTAGATGGTATGCAAGGAAGCAAAAAGTGTTGAGTAGTTGCAATCCAAGAGTGCATGAGGTCCCTTGAAATAAGCATAGTGGCAGTAATAACAGTTTTGACAAGAACGTTGTCAAGAGTAGCAACTCCTTTTCCCCATTCTTAATTAATGACGAACGCTACAACTGTGGCCATTTTGGGCACAAGGTAGTAAGGCACAGATATGAGAAGATAAGGCAACCCCAGAGTTTGCATTCAAATGAAGGAACTCAACCATTGAGGATGATAAAAAATGCAAGAGCAAAGGAATATGATTTTGTCCTTAGTGCTCTATGTGGAGACATGTTGAATAGAGGAGCAAGAAATATCCAAGGAGCTACTTTTTTCTCCAAACAAAAACTAGAGAAAAATTAAGAGGGATGATCCTCATATTTCAGCTGTAAAACCCTTTATATGTTTTAGTTGCAGTAAGCACAAGCCTTAACAAGGAAAAAAAATCAACAACCCAATTAATTTTTCTCTACAATCAAAGTAAAGGGGAAACAAGAAGAATTGGGTGAAAATAGAGGAGTTGAAAGAGAAGTGTAGTTTAGCCCTGTGTGGTCAAGATAAAGTTCAATACAAGCTAAATAAGAAGTTAAAATAAAATGCTCCTGCTAAGACTCAACAAATGAATGTTTGGAAGAAGGAGGATAATCTACTCAAGGGGAGTAGATCCTTGGTTTCTCTTCACTAAAAGAAGAGAATGGACTCAAGTGAGGCCAAATAAAACAAGTGCAAGGGTCAGATAGAATTATATAGAGAAATGCATCTAAACATTGGAGGTAATATTGAGTCCCTTGACTAATTACAAGAATAAGTTTGTTTATTTTTATAAATAAGCATTGTAGGAGTAAGGAAAATGTGGCCAGCATAGTTCCAAGGAAGAGCATGCAACAACATTATATGTTGTATGGTAAGAAGAAGATGAGTTGCAGTAGAAGCATGGAATGTGAAAAGGCCCAAAGATTCAAACTAGGTCCACGGGATCAATTCCCAAGTAGAAGCAAATAGGTCAAATAAAAGAAGAGAGAAATGGATCAAGGGGAGTTGCTTCAGTAGTAGTAGCGAGCAACAATATTTACTCTTAGGAAGAGTGATTTCTCAGGAAATGAACGGTTTTCACCTTGGGTGAAGTACCCTTATTTCATTTAAAATGTGAATTTGATTATGCCTAGCAATATTGTGTTCATGAGCACAATTGGTACGAGATTCGCATGTCCCTTAATTGTCAATTGGTATTGCTATGTCAATTGGTGGCCTTTGGTTCATGTGGAGTAACCTTTTATGTAAATGGGCATTTCTTTTTGGGGATTCTTGGAAGCTTGCCTTGAGCATTAATCCAATTTGTATCAACTTTTTGGTGCAATTGGTATCATTTTAGCAGCAATCCCTAGTTGACGATGCATGATCTTAGGGGGGGAATATTTGATTGTTAGAATGCTCAAGAGAATTGAGCATAGTCACTTAGCAGCAGCAGTGATGGAAGAATAAGCCTAAATGCATCACTAATGGTTGGTATTTGCAGTAGCAGCAATACCCTCTGAATTTTTTACTAGTATCAAAAAAAAATGGTACAAAAGATGCATTGGCAAAGAGTGTATTCACACAATAGCCACAAGGTGTACAAAAATGAAGGCATTCAAAAAAAGGAAATATATGTTCAAGGGGAGCATATCTTACATGTCCAGTTCCCAAAGCATATGCAACTACAATAAGACACAAGGACATCATTTTCTAATTTTTTGTTTTGCAAGTGTCTTTTCCCATGATGGTGTAGTTAATTTTGAATGGTAGACTTCAAATGCCTCATCAAAGAAATATCAACCCTCGAGAAGAGAAATCTGGAAGGGAAAATGCACATTAGCAGCTCGACTCTTATTCAGTAATTAAAAGGGAGGAGAAGAAGCAGTTTGTAGCCCTTTTCCATTGATATCAAAGGGGGAGAGTAAGTTGTGATGGCCCAAGCAGTGGAGAGAAATCCATTGGTGGCTCATGTAGGGAAGAAATAAAAGGCTAGAACAGATCGGAAGTTATTTGTGCCATATTTGGAAGATATGTCAAAATTGGTTGTTAGCCTTAATTGGGTCAGGTAAGCATTTAAAGAATGAATGGCTCGGAAGTTGTTTTGTGTGCACGGGTTGGGCTAATGGAGTCAATGGAAGCTACAGAAATCATCGGATCAAGGAAATGAGGACCATGACTTATAGAGATAAAATAATGGTGCTTAGCTTTATTGGAATAAGCCATACATGATCTTCCTTGCATGTCACGAAGAATTCAATGGAAAATATCATTGGGTGCGAAAGATTTGATCGCAAACCAAGAGAGTTATGCCTAAAGTACAATCTGAGCTCTGTGAGAAATTAATAAGCATGGAGAGCCTTGCTAGAGTACACCCTCAGGCAGAGTCGATGAATGAATGGTTGGCATCATTCTCTGTGTAGAAGAGGACCAAAACCAAGAATTGCAATTGTGCAATGTGGGTGAATGCAGCATTGTTGAGAGTTGAAATGAGAGCTCTATGTGTGTAAATGAGTTGTTGTGAGAGGCCAAGAGATCCTATGGAATAGAAAATTTCATGAGCTAATATGTTGTGTGAGAGAGGTCAAGAGTTGAATGTGTGTTGTTGCAGAGTGAATAGAGTTAGTTGAAGACAAAATGTTGTGAGCATTGTGTATAAGTGCCTGTTGTTGATGATATAGGGCCTAGTTGATGAACGTGGAATTGAAATCAGGCCAAATGCGTGCCATAACAAAGTGCAGTGATTTCCTTATTGAGTGTGGGTTGGAGCCTACAAATAGGGAGTTGGAGCTTCCATCACAGTGGATGACTGAGTATATCTTAGGTGTTGGTTCCTCCTGCAAGTTAGTGATTTCATAAATCGAAGAAGTTGAAAGTTGGTGCTTGCAACAAATCCAAGAAGTTAGTGCTTCAGTTGGTGCTTGCAACAAATCCAAGAAGTTAGTGCTTCAGTTGGTGCTTCTAGTAAGTTGACCAGGTGTCTACCGAAGAAGGGAGTTGGTGCTTCTTGCTAATTGGTACTAGCAAACAATTTAAGGGAGTTGGTGCTTCCTATGAGCAGTGGCTCACAAACAAATTGATGTTATAGAGTAGTAACTTCTATTTACATCATAAAACAATATTGGTGGTTTTTCCCCTTTGGGTTTCCACGTTAAACCCTATGTGTTCATTACGCTTGATGCTCATGGTGTATGTGTTCATGTGTTTATTTGTTCATTTGCTACACATGTTATGGTAGTGGTTGCTCACATAATGAATGCCAAGCTTGAATGAAAAATATAAATTGGCATAAAAGTTTAAATTAGCCTTAGTATTAAACAATATTTCCAATAACTGCAATAATAAATCCAAAGCCATTTCCCAAGTATCAACTGGATAGAGAATTGACAATTGAGGAATGGCATCAAACAATTGATTTAATTCCATTCTACTAATCAAGAGCTAGGACTCCACAACCAAGATGATCCACCGTATATCCCGCTAGAGGAAGAATAAATAGACATGACACTGTTGGATACCTAATCTTCAATGGGTTAGTGTGGAAGCCGAATGGACAAAAGGAGTCCAAGAGACCTTGGGATGTGAAACCCAACGGTCACATATTGTACTATAAATGTAAATCATTTGTTAATAAAAATTGTACTCTCATGTTTTATCTTTCATACTATTTCTGCCATGTGTGTGTTTAACATGGTATCGGAGCCATGACATGTGGCCTGTGTAGTTTTCTTCCTCACAGTTTATGCCTTAGATAGAAAAGAAAAAAAAATTGGCATATTGATTTTCCCTGTGCAGCTCCCTTGAATAGCGTTGGCTTGGTCTTCATTACCTGTAACGTTCCATGCATACCTGACGCTCTTGAGCACTTTGCCTTCCCACGGCCTTCCTGTGTGTCAGAACTGTCATTACTATTCCTGGAAAGACTGATTCCAATCCTAGAAGAATTGCGCAAGAAGAAATCTTCATTGGATATACAAGACATTTTTCTCTGCTTAAATTTGATATCATATGTTTAGCTATAGCCGACAAAGACACCGGATTCTTGCTGTTGGATCTTCCAGAGGTTCCTTTTGCCAGAGCCTTTGATGAAGCCATCAAGTCGTGCACTTACTATCTTGTTATTCTGCCATTTATATCAAAAGTGATGAAGTTTCTGAATGTTGGATTTGAGAGAAAGCACAGAAGAGCCAAGGGTATAATACTTGAATATGCTTCAGAGCTTGTGAGTATCAAAATGGCGGAGCTGAATAATGGGTATAATACTTGAATATGCATTCTCCTGCAACTCTTTGTTGTAGAGACATTGCGGAAAATTTCCTAGGTTGTGTGCATACCAAGGAACCTTTGTTGGCAAACTCTGTATCGGCAAGATACTGTACCAACTGAGTACTCTTTCCAGAACCTATCTCGTCTCCCTCTTCGAGGACTCAAATCTCTGCGCCATTCACGCCAAGCACGTCATCATTATGCCCAAAGATATCCAGCTCACCCGCCGAATCAGATGAGAGAGGGCTTGATTTATTGAATCTGAATTCATTCATTTTTCTATGCGGGTGTTTTACATTGTTAGGAATCAGTTTCAAACCTCGAACCTCCATATTATGAGAGATGGTATATCTCTCCAATCAGTATTGTTACCTGGTGCATTGGACTCGCTAAATAGATTCCCATTTGCTGGAATACATGGGCAACGCCGACTCAAGACGAATGCACTCCATAAAACTGGAAATGCATTCCAGAGCTACTTTGTCGTTTTCAATTTCGTCAGGTTTGGGCCTTTTTTTAAAGTTTGTATAGTAGCCACCTGCAATATTTTGTAAGTGAACGGAGGCAGTGACCCTTCGAATGATGTCGGTGTGCATTACACTATTCTGACAGACATCAAGTAATGTGCCAGGGAATGTTTCATGAAGAGCTAGTCTTTCTCTGCTCCAGAAATCGATTCACAAAATCTTGAAGCTATGTGTTTAAGGTTGCTCGCAAGTCTGCCCTCACCACCGGTGGTGTGAAGAAGCCACACAAATATCATCCCAGTACTATTTCTCTTCGTGAAATTTGAAAATACCAGAAAAGTACTAAGTTTCTTATCTGAACGTTGCCTTTCTAGAGATTGGTTCGAGAAATTGTGCAGGATTTCAAGACAAATATGCGTTTCCAGAGTCATGCCATTTTAGCTTTGCAGGAGGCCACTGAGGCTTACCTTGTGGATACCAACTTGTGTGCTATTCATGCTAAGATGGTTACTATTATGCCCAAGGATATACAATTGGCAAGAAGGATTTGCGGTGAAAGGGCCTAAGCTTCCATTCTCTGAAATGTGTGCGCCCATATGAGCTATGTTCCTCTGAAGGATATTGTTTATTTTTATATATGTGGTATATATTGTATACACCTGAGTTAATTAATTTTCAAGGCCGATACATGTTTTATGGTGAGCATTAAAAAAAAAATGGCTAGTATCTTTTGTGTTGTTTCCAGTGAGTAAACTACTCCCAGTGACTGATGTAATGTGCTCAGCGGTGATTTAATTTAATGGTGAAATCATTGAATATATCATATTGATGATTGAGAAGCTTCTGGAGGCATTATACTCTCACTGTGCATCTCAATTTGGAGTAAAACTCAATAAATATATTTACAACTGTCTAGACAAAGAGGAGCCTATCTCAAGAAGTTGAGTTGGTTGTAGCTTATCCAAAGAGGAAAAGTTGGTTTCAAAGCATCTTCAAATCAAGTTCTATCAGTTTGTGTTCGAGTTGTCCTTTCTGGGCAGATTTTATCACTGTCAAAGAGTCAAATCTCCTTAATAATTGGTTGCATATACATCTGAAGCAGGGTCGAGTATTTTCTAATCCCCTGGAGGTTTTCCTGAAACTGTGCATAGTTGGAAGGCTCTTGAAAGGTCATGGTAAGTACAGTTTGCTAAGTATTTGGACATGTAAGGAGGTCTATCACTGTTGTTTTAGCGTGCTAGAGACTCATTCCCATGCCTATGACTTGAGTAAGTGTTGGAGCAGCATTCTGGGTCTGAAAGTCCTTGCTGGAATTTACTCTCATTGCTTCTCTTCATTGCTAGAAAGTGGCAAGATCAAAGAATATTAATCTGTACCCCAGTCAAAGCATATGAGTATTCAAGTCCTTCCCATGACATGGTGTTATAATTATTGAAGTCTTGATAATCATCATTTCTGATTTGAAAGTGGAGTACTTGAAGGATCCAAGCAAGTTTGCAGTTGTTGTTGCCCCAGTTGTGGTATTCAAACTCATTATAGTCTCTGTCTACATATATATGCATTGATTCCTTGATTCATTTGCTGCACATTTACAAAGGATTTTTCTTTGTCTTTGTAATGTGAGTGGGTGTTACTTTTACTCAATGGGTCATAGTTGTGATTAGTTTTTAAAAAAAAGGTGTAATTTTGACAATGGAAAATATGGCTTGAATTACTGAAATATTAGAGTTCTTAAAAACTCTAATACATTCCTCTAATCATGATACATTAAAATTCAGCAAAGTTTCTCTCACAAACATTCAAGTCTGTCTACAAAATGCACAAGAGAAAATTGATTTTTTGCAGCTTGAAACTCAACTATAGCAAGAAGAATTAAAACAGAGGAGTCATTCTGAACATATTTCTGTTCAGAACATTGAGACTGCAACCCATCAACAGCAAGTCAATAATGTTACAGTTCATTCAGATAAAGCAGTAAGGTTACATGCAGATGCAGAGGTTCAGCTTGCACTTCCCAAGCCCATCATCAGACCTTGGGAACAGCTTGTCCACAACAAGCATAGAACTGGTCTTGGATATGACAAGGACTTGTCCTTTCATATTCCAGACT
>APFE030672230.1:0-18152 GCA_000404065.3 Pinus taeda
GAGATGAAAGCAGCAAAAATGACTCCGGGGTTAGCACCGAGAAATCAAGGGAAAAAAAGAGGTAGGAAAAACAGAGTGAGCTACCAATGGAATGTGGAAAGCTTATGGTGAACTCAGGTAAGATGAAAGACCTGACTAGTTAGTCCTTTACCAATCTTGATTTATGAAGTTCACAACTTGGAACATTAGAGGTCTTGGTAGCAAGAGAAAACAGAGAATGATGAATAATAGAATGAAGCAGGTAGCTTCGGATACAATTTTTGTCCAAGAGACAAAATGCTCCATTAGAAATTAAGGCAAATCCATAGTAAATGGCTCAGTAGATTCGAGTTTCGAGAAGTTAAAGCAGAGAATACAGCAAGGGGTATCCTCACACTCTGGAATCCCCAAAAAAATAGTATAATTGATGCAGAGGCATCAAGGAATTATTTATGAGTTGTTATACATCCAATAGGAGACATGGACACTTACCTAGTCACAAATGTTTATGGCCCTCAAAGGTTAGATGACAAAATCAAGTTCATAGACTCCTTGGTGGATCTACGAGTTAGACATGCAAGACTACCTTGGGACCTAGGAGGAGACTTCAATATGATCAGATCTCTCTCAGAGAAAACAGGAGGTACAATAGCTCTAAATAAAGATACCTTAGCCTTCCAAATATTTTCAGAAAGCATGAACCTTGTTGATATTGTGACAAACAACGTCCTCTGTACATGGAACAATAAAAGAGGAGGGGACTCATAGGTAGCCTCCAAGTTAGATAGATTCATGATCTCTGAGGATCTCATGCTTATAGACAAGGAAATAATAGCAAGAATTCTTCCCTTCGGAGGTTCAGATCACTGGCCGGTTCAAATGGAAATCAAGGGCATAGGCACCCCAAGAAATAGACCTTTCAGATTTCAAAAAATGTGGCTTTCTCACCCAAAATTCATCAACAACATTGAAGAATGGTGGGTCGAGGATCTGCAAACCCAAGGATCAACAATGTTCATGCTGCAGAAAATATTAAAGTACATCAAGCTGAAGCTTAAAGCCTAGAATAAGAATGAATTTGGTAATATTTTTGCAGGAAAGATAGTGGTGGAAAAAAAAAATAATGGAGCTCGACCAAGCTTTGATCAAGGAAGGTTTTGACAAGGACAAAAATGACCAAGTAGAGAAACATCACCAAGAGTGGGAAAAACCGTGCAATCAAGAGGAAATTTTTTGGAAACAAAAATCAAAGAGTTCAATGGCAAAAGAAGGAGAGAGAAATACTAAATTTTTCCATAAATCTACTATAGAAAACAGGACTTACAATATAATCTCTTCGATCAAGGATGCAGATGGGCAGATACATCAATCTCATGAGAAGATAGAAGCAGTGTTAGTTAAGCACTTCCGAGGTATTACTCAGGAAAACACTTTTGACAGGGTTCCTTTCATCAAGGACCTCATAAAGAATATCCCCAAGTTGGTATCCAGAGAGGATAACTGTAATCACAATAGACCGGTTACCAAAGAGGAGGTCAGTGAGGTCCTCAAGCAAATGAAAAATGGTAAGGCTCTAGGTCTGGATGGTTTCAATGTAGATTTCTTCAAAGCTTGTTGGAATATTGTCAAAGAGGATATTATTAGGGTTGTGGAAGACTCCAGGCTGAACAGAACCATTTTGAGAGATCTCAATATCTCCTTTATCACTCTTATTCCGAAGCAAGATAATGCCCAAACTCCTAAGAGGTATAGACCCATCACTTTATGCAACGTTGTTTATAAGATAATTTCCAAAGTGGTGGCTAACAAACTCAAACCTTTAATGCCTTCGCTGGTTTTGGGGGAACAATAAAGTTATGTGGAGGGCAGACAAATTATAGACAACATCATACAAGCTCATGAGGTGGTACACTCGTTAACCAGTGAAAGGAAATTGGGTATGATAATGCAATTGAACATTGCCAAAGCATATGATAAAGTAAGTTGGACATATATCAAGAAAGTACTTGTTGCATTTGGTTTTGATCATAGTTGGATCAGATGGGTCATGGCCCTGGTGACTTCCTCTAGCTTTTCAATTTTAATTAATGGCTCTCCCTCTGAACTTTTTCTGCCTTCTCGAGGACTCAGACAGGGAGATCTGCTCTCTCCTTTTCTCTTCATCCTCATGATGGAAGGGCTGGGGTGGTCCATCAAACATGATAGAGCTACCGGAAAAATTCAAGCACTACAACTTTCGAAGAATGGACAAGCACTGACTCATCAACAGTTTGTAGATGATACCATGCTAAAAGGAATTTCCACGGTCAAGGAAGCACTAGCTTACAAACAAATTTTGAAAGAGTTTGCTTCGGCTTCAGGTATGGAAGTTAATCTTTCCAAATATAAAATATTTTTCTTTAATACACATATAGCCATCCAGAGAAATGTCTCAAGAATCCTTGGATTTCAAAGAGACTCTCTCCCCTCTAAGTATTTGGGATTTCCTCTAATGTCTAAACCTATGCTCGAAAGCATATGGGAACCGTTAATCATTAAGATGTAAGATAAGGTCAAAAAAATGGCATACAGAAGTCTCTAAATCTGGCGGTAGACTGGTTCTCACAAAGGCAGTGCTACAAGATATCCTTGTCTTCATGTTATCAGCTCTCCTTGCTCCAAAAGGAGTTTTACAACAATTTAGAAACATCCAAAGAAACTTTCTCTGGGGAAAAGACGAAAACAAGGAAAAAATGGGCTTTAATATCATGGGATAAGATTTGTAAACCCAAGAACCAAGGTGGCCTTGGATTGGATGATATAGAGATTCTAAGTAAGGTTCTAGGGGCCAAACTTTGGTGGAGGTGGGTTAAGGATCCTAAGGCTCAATGGGCAAGCATATAGAAGGAAAAATATGCCAGTGCTTGGCTTTCTCATTATATCATAAGAATGGCTGGAAACATAAAGGGCTCTCCCATATGGAACAAGGCCTGGGAAAACAAAGTGGTTGTCCAAAAAAACTGCTTCTGGGAAATCAGAGATGGATATCTGGCACTATTCTAGGAGGACAAATGGAAACAAGAACCAACTCTTTTGATAGAAGAATTTACAGGCCTCAAATAGGAGATGGACAACCAAATATTATGGAAATTTAAGGACTTTTGGAAGCATTCTCACAATACAGAAAAATGGAGAACAAGGAAGGAAATAGAGGTTAGAGATAATATGACCCTAAATAGTAAAGCAGAGACACTTAAGAGGTTGTTGGATCAGAGGATGATTCTAGTTACTGAAGGGCAGGATCAACTAAGATGGTGCATTAACAAAGAAGGAAACTTTAACATTAAGGAAGCGAAAGGGATTCTCCTTGGGATGGAATCCCAAGCTACAGACAGAACTTGGCAGAAGCTATGGAGGCATAAGGGTTTGATGAAGATCAAACTCTTTATGTGGCTAGTTCACTATAGGAAAATCTTAACCTAGGATAATATCAGGAAGAGAGCTATACTAGGACCCTCCAGATGCCAGCTCTACGAAGTCCAAGAGGAGACCTTGGAACATCTTCTCAATAGCTGCATTTTCACCTCCACATTATGGGATTTTTTTTCCACCATCTTCAAACAGTTGGATAGAGACAAAGGCAGCATCACAAATACCCTAACCAATTGGAGGAATAATTTCTCAGATTATGAAGTTCTCAATTCTGCCTGGGCTCTGTTACCAAGTTTCATCATATGGAATGTGTGGAAAGAGCGAAACAGAAGAATATTCAAAGAAGAGAAGAGTTCCTCTCTTCGCGTGTTGGAGCTAATCTCAAAACAGCTTAAGGAGATAGTCAACACTACAGTTAGGGATCTCCCTAAAAATCCTCCCTCAAAAGCAGAGTTTTCAATTCTCAGGCAGTTAGGCATGCAGGGCCTGAGTCCGCAAGGTATAGACAAGAAAATAAACATGAGGGAAATGGTCAAGGATTTCTGGAATCCTCCCCCGGAAGGCTTTTTAAAGTATAATATCGATGGGGCTTCAAAGCACAACCTGGGCATGGCAGGCTTTGGAGGGGTTCTTAGGGATGAAAATGGAAGCATCATCTCCCTCTTCTATGGTCATCTAGGAAAAGCCACCAACAACATGGCAGAATTAATGGCATTGGAACAAGGCTTGGAATTTCTGCAATAGAACAATCGCCAAAATGTAATGATAGAAGTTGATTCAGTGTTAGTCATCAACGTAGCCAAAAGAATCAGTCATGGAATGGGGCCAGAGAAAGTTTCAAAACATTGGAGGCTAATATAGGTTCTCCATAAAATTCAAGGGCGTCTTCAAGGACTGCACACTCTTAGACTCATCCATGTGTGTCGAAATGCCAACAAGTTGGCTAATATCCTAGCCAACTAAGGTGTCAGAAGTAAGGATAGCAGAGTTTTGATGGATTGGATCGCAATGCCGCTGAGAAACCTAAAAGAACTTTTCCATAACCAGGAGGAAGAGGACAAAGAAGTGTATAAGAGAAAAACTCAGGAAACTAGTTCGAAATGATCGGTTTTTGGCACGTTTCACTTTCCTGGGCTGAAAAGCCTATGGTGGAAGATTGGTCAGAGTTGACCTCAGCTACTGTGGGAATCTCTTCTCTGCACATCCCCGGAGTCAGGCACGGAGTAATCTCCTTCAGTAGGGAGGTGGAAAGTAACAAAAGATGGCAGGAAAATTTTCACAAGTTTCAGTAGCGGGACTCAAAACCGCTTCCAAATTGGTTTAGGTGCAATCGCACCGCTTATATATGGAAGGCAGTTTTGATTTTCAGGCAACGATTCCATACAAATCTTGATGCGTGGATGAGGGCTGTGTCTGAAAACAACCCTCATCGCATGCTAAAGAGCGATCACTTCGGTAAGGGTACAATTCCACCGTCCGATGGGATTAAGCAGATCAACAATCGGAACTAAACGAAAGGCTTGGTGAGGTCCAGGAGTTATCCTTCGGGTTTCTTCCTGATGCGAAATGAATTTCAGGGGTTGGATCTCATGAGAAGTTTGGATGGTGGAGATTTCAATGTAGGATTAGGTTTTGATGACGCGGATTTTGAAGGGAGGGTCCGCAGTACCAATGAGTCTTGGTGTTTATTTTTGGATGTTCCCAAATGCTTGGGAGTGTTTTTTGTGGGGGCATGAAGTCTTAGTTTCTATCGAGTCCACTCCTTGCAAGCCCATTACCACACAATTTGGTGGCTTGGTGTAAATTTTGTAAATTATGCTTGTTTTAGTGAAATAGAAGGCACTACTCTTCCTTAAGCTTTGGGATCTCCACAGCTTTTGCCTATCACCCAGAATCTGTTGGCTTTCAACGGAGAAGCTAGTCAACCTTTAGGGATCCTTCTGAAGTTCCCTATTACTTTGGGAGGAAAGACTGTCTATATAGACATGACGGTAGTCCAAGGTCCCTTAGACTTCGATCTTCTCCTTGGGCGTGACTATGTTTATGTCATGGGAGCTCTTGTTTCTTAGCTCTTCTGTGTGGTTTGTTTTCCACACAAAGGGAGAATAGTGACCATTGATCAATTATCATTCTTCAGTCACTAGATGGCTCCAATCCTACCGTCATCCCCTATTGGATCTTTTTTGCAAGTAGTACCCTCCCTGCCACAGGTCAATTATGTGGCTACCCATTTCGTCTCCACATCTGGTGATGATCACTCAGATGGCATGGTACATTATGTATTGGGGGCATTGGAACCTGATCTGTCATTTGTACCAGTTGACATGTGCTCCTTCCAGAGCATCATTCTCCCGTCCAATGAGGACCTCTTGGGGGCCATGTTCTTGTGCTCCATGATTAGTTGTCACAAGGATAGTTCTTTTTCTGTGTCAACCTCATTAAAAAATGAAACAACATGTGAGGATAGTTTGTTCCTGTATCAATCTCGTTAAAAAGGATAGTTTGTTCATGTATCAACCTCGTTAAAAAAATGAAATAGCATGCGAGGATAGTTTCTTCTTGTATTAACCTTGTTAAAAAATGAAACAAAGTGTCAAATCATGGTTCCTCATCTTGCGTCAAGCTCCTTAAAAAATGAAACAAGGAATATGGAGGATAGTTCTTTTACTATGTCAACCTCATTAAAAAATGAAACAACTCCCTTTTCCAAATCGAGTATTTGATTAATATCCCGTCAAATTCTAGTCGAGTCTTTCCTTGATCTCGAAAGTGAAAATTCATTCCATCCACCTTTTAGCAACCCGATGTCTACTTCGATGAATGAAATGAATTTTGGGGGGCATGTGCTTCAGCTCTCATCATGCTAGGGGCATGCCATTTTTCCATCCAAGCATAGTTTTTCATTTCAAGCTTGTGTAAACATGAAACCAAATCCAAGAATAGTTTTTCGTTTCAATCTTGTGTAAACATGAAACCGAATAAAAGCATAGTTCCCTGTGGTTCAGGCTTGTATAAAATTAACCCATCTCCATTTTAACCCTCATGATTGCCATTTTTATGAGCCTCTCCCTTCAAATAAGCCTTGGTTTTTTCTCCATTCCATCACCACTATCTCTTTGGTCGATCATTCGCTTTCACTTGGTTGTTTTACCCTTTCTTGAGAAACCGCAACGATGAGTGGTTTTACTAGCCAACCTCTTGACCTCTTAGTTTTTGAGAAGTTCCACCATAATTGGAACCAATTTCCACCCTTTATACCACTGGTTCCTCCAAGATGAGTCACCTTTAAGCTCTTTTCTGACTCGTAAAAAATGAAAAGATTGCTGAGTATTTTTCCCTTTTAGACTCGTTAAAGAAAATAAAAGCAGGGAGTCATATTTGAGCTCTTTTCTGACTCTCAAAATAAGAAAATATTGTCGATCTCTTTTCATTTTGAACTCGTTAAAGGCCGTGAAACGTCATTTACCTAGTATATGGGACCGATCTTATCCTTCCTAAGGCTCGTTAAAATTTACTAGGTAGGATCCATCCAAAGGATGGTCATATATTACAAGTATATGCTATCCCCTTCAAGCTTGTGTTTCAAAAATAACTAGGGTACTCGCCAGAAATGGTGGGTGGAAATTGGAAGTATTCATGAGTTGTATTCTTCACTTGAGGTAGCATGTCTCTATTGAACATTGACACACATTTTTTGTTTGTGTCGGGATTTGGGACATCCTCACTCTGTCACTTTCCTTCCTAGGTTTGGATTATCCACTTTAACCTATCATCTGATCTCTACCACGTCACCATCACCTTTGATCCTATGATGTAAAATTTTCCCAAACTTCGGAGTCGTGTCATCCACGTGTTCAAGAGAAGTCTTCTTGCCTATACATTGTTTGATCATCAGTCACATTCTTGGATTACTCTCATTCATTTTGTTTCTCATTTCATGTTGATGATGAAGGATCCATTATGACCCTCCTTCAACGAATCGCTCACTGTCGACTTCAGCTCATTATCCAAGAAGTTGATCTAGAAACTCCTTTCCAGTACCTTAGAGCTTCCATGCCTCAATGGAAAGTTCTTCGCACTTGATGGTAGGTTGTCATCATTGGCCCTCGATCGAGTGATTTCACAAGTGTTCGACTTAAGTTCCTTATTCACACTTCGTGAGTTGTATTGATAGTACCTTGAGAGCCATTAACATTATGGATGGTTTCTCTCGCATTTGTTAACAGTTCAAATCATTGACCAGTAATCAAGTTATTTTCTAACATGTTTAACTTCAACACGTCTATTCACATGTTAGATTTTGTACCTTGATTAGGTCGTGTTGGACCGCAGGACCCCGGGCTTAGATCACAAAATTCTAGGTTGTGAGGAGTGATGAGTCATTCATGATTATATACATGATTCTTTAGACGGATGGTTGTGACCATGTCGTGGGTATCATTTTGATTATGCTCAGTCGAATGGATGTGACCATGCCGTGGGTCTTTTCATTCTGATCCTCTTTATGTGGATGGTTGTGCCCATGTCCTAGATCTATTTCATATGGTCCCTTAAGTTGGATGGTTGCATCCATGTTGAGGATCCATGCACATGATCCTTTTCTTGATGGATAGTTGCACCTATACCATGGATTCATGTATTGGTATATGCCTCTCATGTTTATTAGGCATGACTATCATATTTAAGATATGTACATGTATGTTTGAGCTGCAGGTCTTCCGATGCTGGTATTCCAAGTCCTCACTCCGTCTTAAATAATTTCAGCCATCGCTCTCAGCTCTGACTTCATGCTTTAGGGGGCATATGTTACACAGTAATTTGTCACTCTCCTATCACTCCCCGTTCCTGATTTTGGAGAACCCTAGTAGTGACTATTGTGTTATAATCTCACCATGAAACCTATGCTCTTGCATCCCTTGAAGTTTGAAGAAATTAGTCCCCACTCCCCTTAGAACATTTCCAGAGAATCCTTCTTAAAACCCAATTTTTTAAGATCAACGCTCTTTCCCAGTGTCTCACCCGCGACGATTGCAGAGTTTTACACTGTGACCCATGCTGATCGGCGCTACTGTTGGCCCAATACCCGTGTCGGTCTACTTCCAGACTCTTTTTATAAAAGGAAACGAAGTTTCACATCTAGAAACTTCTAGTGGCGATGTGTTGGATGTTTGATTGGTTGGATAAGGGCCGAGAAATCCATCTAATGTTCTTTCCCCCTTAAAAGTGGACCTTCCCAAGGAGATAAGACCTTATTCTCCCTTGAGTGGATCCCATTCTTATCCTCCTCTCCCTATATAAACCACTTCTTCTTACCCTTTTTGGTTACAATACAACACATAGTGAAAGTTGTGGAGAGATAGAACCAGCTACAAAATTTTGAAATCTTTAGCTTTTGATAGAAGAAGATTAGTCTTAGATGACAAAAGACTAGTATTTTGTAGCTAAAGCATGAGGAGAGAGAGTTAGAGCTTGGAAGCCATTTCATGTCAAGCTAGAGGAGGAAAAGAGTGTTGAAAAAGCTTGTAGTGGGACTTGGATACCGCAAAGGAGATCTCCAACGTCAAGGCTTCGGTTGTATTTCTCTTTGAAGTTTATTTTAATACAACTAATGGTTTATTTCCTATATCGGGTGTAATATTACATTTGATAGCTTATAACTCCTTAACCTTTTAAGTAGATTGGATTCGATTTTATGCTATCACGTTTGCTATTATTTCTTGCATGTTTGTTTCAGGTACTTGAAGAAAGGAACTAAAGTAAGCTAGAGCAAGGAAGCAAGATTACCATCAAGTGGATTAGCGTTATAAGAGGTAGGCCCTCTTATTTGATTCTAATCTAAGGAAATTTACATTAGATTGTCTTGTTTGTGGCTAGATCCACTCTCTTGGGCTAGAGGGATCATCTTTGTCCGTGGAGAGGATATTCCTACACCACAATCGGTAATAATGTTTCACAGTGTTATTCATTAACATCATATCATATGCTAAATCATCAACATGAAATAATCATCCACATCTTTGTTCACCGTGAACTGGAACTAATGTAAGTAGCCAACATAATGAATGCATCCATCATAGTTATCATCATCATAACATCAACTAGGAAATAAACACATCCATCACAACTATCATGATCATAACATCAACTAGAAAACAAACACATCCAACAAAACTATCATCAACATAACATCAACTAGGAAACAAGTACACCCATCACAATCATTTTCATCATAACATCAAGTAGACAACAACATGAACATCACATCTGCTAATAGTAAATTCAAGTGTTTGGGTCCTCAAACTGAAGTCCTCAAAGAATAATGTGTGAGCCTTAAGGTTAAATCAATGTTAATGCCATATCCAGGTCAGTCAACTAGAGTGGGGTACTACAACATTGTCCAATACCACCTCATAAATAGGGACCTTCGTAGAAATTTCAGATGAATCATGATCCAAAGCCAAGGATGGATACACACCATTGATAACATTTTCCTCAAGAGAATTAATCTGCAAGGAACTTGATGGAGAAATCAATTTATTATCTTTTACTGAAATGGCAACATGCCTGCTTTATTGCTTGTCTGAACTTGGCTAATTGTCGAAGGTTGTGGCTCTTTTTTCCTTTTATCCTCATTTTTAGGAGCCAGAGGAAGATTATATTCACATATTTTGTATTGATCTTGATTGGTTCCTTCCCACCAACTAGGTTTACGATTAGAACTCTTTACATTATTTTTCCCTTCTTTGGGGCAGGATTTGAGAGAATGACTAGTCTTGTAGCAGACTCTACAACAAAATGAGACGTTTTCATAGTCTAGTTTTTGCATCCATATAAAACCACGATGAGTAAACTTGATTTAAAATAGAAAACCTTTGTTGAAATCCATTTTCACATATATGCGAGCATATGTGGGCTTCATGTAGAATTTCTTTTTCATCACTTCAGTATTAGAATTTTCCTAAAGTGTTTCCAATTGCAGTCAAGGAGGCATGGTTCCACAAATGAAAACGGAGGTTAGGAATCCTTATCCATACTGGAGTGGTTGATATTGAAGCAGTAATAGGGTCAAAGGAGGGAGAGCATGGCTAGAAATCTTGATTCTTCCCTAGGACAACGATCCAAAGCTATAGATTATAAATTTGTCTTCAAATTTGTCAAAAGCAGAGATAAAGAACCCATGAGCCAAAGGATAGATATTTAGGACATTAAAAATAATAGGTTTCCAATGCTCATAAATCCATGAGTGGATATTTAAGAGCCTTGGCCACATTCCATTGGACTTGCAAACCAAACTAGCTTCCAAAAAAAACAAACAAACAACAAAAAAATAAGATAATAATAATAATAATTCCTCGATGATGGCCTATGCTACAGCCGGGACCTCAATAATGGGAGCTTCAAAAAATAGAGTGGCATAATGTCTAGAACCAGTCTTCAAGATATCTCAGGGAGGAGGCAAAATCGACCCTCGAGGAGGGAAACCATGGGTGACCCTCACAATTTCACAAAATGAAAGGGGGGTAGAGGGAAAAGCCCCATTGTCAGCGAGTGAAGAGGTTTCGGATCCAACCTCAGGTGAGTCTACATAAGGGGGCTTAAATCCAGTCGATGAAATGAAGGAAGAAGGAGAGCGTTGAACCATGTTTGCAAATAATGATATATCTGTGGAAAATGGCAACACAATAGTGACAACAGGTGAAGAGTTCAAGGATCCAGGCACCATTGAACCTCAAAAAGGCTAGAAGGAGAAAAAGGGTGGTCAACTAGGGCAGAACCCTAGCCACCGCAACATAAGAAGAGAGCTTCGTCGGTCTTAAACACATGAATTCCTTACAGCTTATGAGTTCTTTTTTCATCCATCTTAACAAATCACATAATTTCAACCATCATTTATAGAGAAATTATTATTCATCAATATCATATGTTAGAAAAAATACTGAGGGGGAGCGGGGTGAATCAGTATTTTACTCACTCCAAATTTCCAATTTCTTATTATGATTTGTGTACGCTACTGTTATAAAGGAAACTAGTGTATGTACATGATTGTTATTAAGGAAACCCGCGTATATCTAGATAACTAATATGTTCAAATTTAATCAATGCATCATTACTTCATTTTTCATCAATTAAGCAGTAATCGGGAGCAATAAGAAGAAGAAAGATCATCAACAAACCATAATCATATCAACACACATGAACACTAGGATTTTTAGGTGGAAACTCAATGTGGGAGAAAACCACCATTGTTGTCATCTTCGTATTCTTTTTTTATTAAAAGAAATTTGTCTTACAATTTTGTACTAGTGCATAATCTAGCCAATACGCAAGAACCCCCATGAAGAATGCTACAACCTTCTCTCATTTTCTAGCACCTACTAGAAGGGAGCTCCAACCCCTTGACTTTGTTTACCATCTCCTACCAAAAGGGTGGACCACTTTTCATAATATTTCATACTAGGTCCACTTTCATTGTTAAGCCCAAACCAATTAACAATTTTGAAACCAATCACTAAATCAAATCACCTAGTCATTGAACCAACCGAATCATCAAATCAATCACTCAAACTTAATCAAATAATTCAACTAGATCAAACCAATGCACAACCATTCATAAGTATACCCTACCATTTACTATTCATTACAGAAACCAAATGTTGTCACTGCAAACCCTGATCAAACATATGTTAGAATGTATACGCTACTATTTTGTATCGTACCCGCGTATGTACACGATTCCCCTGAAGAAAACCTACGTACATATCTTAATTTACTAATACATGAATCTAAATCACTGTAACATTGAATAAGTCACTGAATCTTATATTGAATCCATCACAAATCATTGAACCAAATACAGATCATATAGTAGCATCATCACTAATCAACATTCCATTCCATAACCAAATCAACCCAACCAGTTTTTTCAAACAAAGATTATTATGAGACAGACATCATCGACAGACAACAACAAACATAAAAAAACTGATCAAATATAATTAACATCCATACTGCAAAACCCTATAACGTATACATGACTTTTACAAAGCACATCTACGTGTGTACGTGCTTACCATTCTTAACACCTGCATACATATTCTAAACTTTCGCAGAATATATACGTGACTACTTAGAAGCAAATATGCGTATGTACATGACTTCTCATAGCAATACCAACATACAGATCTAAAATCACTGAATCATACCTTCACTGCAACCACAACATCTGTCAAACCCAAATCTCTGCATACATATCATTACAGTCACACATCATTATACCATCATCATAGATCTATCAAATCATAAATAGATTAATCAATATGTATTCATTTCAGATCTATTAGATTTGATCCATCTCCAAGTTCCCTGGTGCACTCCTGTTTCAAATCAAATCATTCATAAATAATTTAAAACTTGCACACCCAACACCTTTATCTCCATCTCTTCATATAGTATTCGCCTTAGCCAATTCCTTAGGTAAATACTTTGGTTATGTTGTAAGTATTCTTTGAGGGGATAAAATATTTGTTGTCACTTTCAAATATTATAGGCAAATACCATGGTGCGGATTATGTACGCGAATTCTCTTCATTATACCTACGTATGTACGTGAATTTTATTCACAAGGTCTGCGTATACTTTCTCACACTTTATCTTTTCCATCCATATGTCTCTGAACTAATATTATTATTTTCATATCACTTGTAGCATCTACATAACCATTATGTTGACATCTCTATCAAGTAGGTTTCCATCAAGGACAACACATTAGCCATAATGCCAAAAATCTTCCCCTTTTGACTTGATGGCAACCACTTTAGTGTTTGGACACCACCACCTGTAAATACCTGCAAAAACATCTGTAAACTTATCAAGTTAAACACCAAGATTATTTCCCAAGAAATCTCTCCAAACACCAAGCTTCTCTCCCCCTTTGACATCAAGGGAAAAGTGCCAACCAATGCAGAATGAAGACTTATCTTCCCTTGTGTAGAGAATATCATTGTAGGGTTTATCCGCTGAAGATGAAGATTGCATATTTACAATGCTCCCCCTGAGTATATGTTGGATCTTCTGGAAGATATTCAATGAAGTAATTGACTCTATGACCTAACCAAATATTACATTTCCTATCGCCAAGGACTCATGCTTACATCAATCAACCAACACAGTGGGGTTACATATTTGACTCAACATGACATCAAATGCCCAAAGTAATGGGATTTCATCACTTGACCCCAATAGTCCATACTTGACTGAATTTTACAATGTTTGACAATACGGGTCTTTAAATGACCTTTACATCAAGAGACGAACAACATCAATATATAACCAAAGCTTTCAAGCATCACTAAGCAACTTTAGTATCACAAGACATAGAACTAAGTAGCAGAATCATCAACCAATATCATTAGCATATCTCTTCATCAATGTCATCAAGTAATGAATGAACCATGAAAACATCATCATTTAGCAAGTAGTTCTCAAGAAGATATAATGCCACAATGTGTTATTAGAAGCATAACAGATGCCCCCCCTAAACCTGTGCCAACTATTCACTGTCAAGTCTGATCATATCGAGCTCATCAATTAGCAAAACCATCAAAAGAACCAAAGAAGCAATGATATATTGCAGCAACTCATGAACCATCATAAACCAATATCATTTTTAAGTAAAATCTAAGCATCACCAACAGACTGTAACCAATTAATGTCATAACCAGAAGGACAAATAATAATTGATCGAAGCATATCAAAAACTCTCCCTGAGTCTGTCCCATTGTTTCTTCATGTCATAGAAACATATGTGAATATATAAATCAAAAACTTGTGTATATACATGACTGTCCTTTATGTAATCTACGTGCATAAAGTAATTTGTAGTAATTTACAGTCGCATCTCCCCCTAAACATGAAATACCAGTCAGAATAATTAGTAGAGTGATGAAGTAGATCATTCCTAATTTTTCTCTGAGATATTCAGAGGAATCACGTGGAAGTGGCTTTGTAAATATATCTACAACTTGTTCCTTTGAAGGAACATATTCTAGTTTCACCTTTTGTTCAAGCACTTGTTCTCTTAGAAAGTGATATTTTATTAGAATATGCTTGGTTTTTTTAGTGCATGACATGATTTTTAGAGATACTTATGGCACTAGTATTGTCACAAATAATAGGTATAGGTTGACGAAAAGTGATTTGAATGTCTTGCAATGTTTGCATACTCCATAGAAGTTGAGGACAACAAGATGCAGTAGCAACATATTCTGCCTCAGCAGTAGACAAAGCGATGGAGCTTTGTTTCTTACTAAACCATGATAGCAAGTGAGGTCCCAAATAAAATGCTCCTCCACTAGTACTTTTTCAATAATCAATATTTCCTGCCCAATCTGTGCTTGTGTAATCAGGAAGTGCAAAGTATACATATTCGGGATACCATAGACCAGCATCTTGAGTTTCTTGTAGATACTTGAATATTCTCTTAATTGTTTGGAGATGAGGTTCTTTAAGATTGCTTGAAATCTTCCAACAATCCCAACTTCATGCATAATATTTGTTCTTTTGCCTATAAGGTAGAGCAAGATTCCGATCATAGACCTGTATTATAGTTTATTAACTGAAGGAGAATCGCCATTTTGACTAAGATTGCATTTTTTACCATTGGTGTGCATACAGGCTTGCGGTCTTCCATTCCATATTTCTTCAAAATCTGCTTGAGGTACTTGGTTTGTGAGAAAAAGATACCATTCTTTATTTTTTGAAATTGAAGACCAAGAAAGTATGCCAGTTCTCCAAGTAGATACATCTAAAATTCTTGTTGCATAACTGAAGAAAATTCTTCACTCATAGATTCTACAATACCTCCAAATATGATGTAATCTACATAAACAACAACTATCAAAAGTTTGTTTGTATCAAGTTTTATATATATGTTTCTATCTGCATACCCCTTTGTGAATATTTGTTGTTTAAGATACATGTCAAGATGATAATACCATGCACAAGGAGCTTATTTTAACCCATACAGTGCCTTATTAAGTTTGCAAACAAGATTTTTATCATTTCCTATAATGAAGCCTTCAAGTTGTTCAATATAAACTTCTTCTTCCATAACCCCATTTAAGAATTTGGATTTAACATCCATTTGATATACTTTAAAGTTATGAAAGCTTGAAAATTAAAGAAACATTCTTATGGCTTCAAGTCTAGATATAGGTGCAAATGTTTCTTTAAATTCTATTCCTTCCTGTTGAGCATAGCCTTTGCATGCGAGTCTTGATTTGTTTCTAATTACTTCTCCATTTTTATTCAATTTGTTCTTGAACACCCATTTTGTCCCAATAACATTTTTATCATGAGGTCTTGCTACTAATTCCCATGTATGGTTCTTTTCTATTTGATCAAGTTCTTCATCCAGTGCCTTAATCCAACATTCATCTATGCTTGCTTAATTCACATTTTGAGGTTCTATTGTGGATAGTAAGTCTAGGTAACTAGAAGTTCCAACAAGAGTTCTTCTAGTTTGTACTCCTGCTTCCTTTTCACCTAGAATTTGAGATTCCATATGATTTTTTTGAACATACCTTGAAGAAGTATTTTCTAATATTTTTGTGTTTTCATTTCCTTCTTCTGATGCTTCACTAATTCCCTCTCCTACAACCTTTTGACTTGTACTAGGAACAAGTTCATCATTTGTTGGTGCTTCCCTTTTGGTACCTGTGTATGCTTCATCAATCATAACATCAATGCATTCAACAACCTTTTGAAGCCTTTTATTATAGCATTTATATCCTTTGCTTCTATAAGAGTATCCAAGAAGGATTCCTTCATCAGCTCTAGATTCAAAATTCCCTAGATTATCACCGTTATTCTTTATGTAATATTTTCTTCCAAAAATTCTAAAGTGTTTGACAGTTGAAGGCTTACCAAACCATAGCTCATTAGGAATTTTATCATTTTTTACATGGACAAGAGCCTTGTTAAGGATACTCACAGTTGTATGTGCTACTTCTCCCCAGAAGGTATGTGGAGTTCCTTATTCATCAAGCATGGCACAGGCCATTTGTTGGATTGTTCTATTCATTCTTTCTGCCACTCCATTTTGTTGAGGAGTCTTAGCTATAGAAAATTTCCTTTTGATGCCATATTGTTCACAAAAATTGAAAAAATCATCTGATATAAACTCTCCTCCTCTATCAGATCTAATACATTTGATTTTCAAATCTAACTCATTTTCTACCAGAGCCTTGAATACTTTAAATTTATCAAATGATTCATCTTTATGTTTAAGGAAGCCAATCCAACACATTCTTGTAAAATCATCAATGAATAATATGAAGTACTGTTCACCCCAAGGAGATTTCTTTCTCATAGGACCACACAAATCAGTATGAATAAGTTCAAGTGGCTTACTTGAGGTACCTTCTTTAGCATTAAACTAAACTCTGGTTTTCTTACCAAATTGGCATGATTTGCAGATGTTAGTTTCTGGTGGAAAGATGTTGGGTAAGTCATGTATGCTCCCATTCTTCTTGATTTGTATAATTCAGAAAATATAAGGTGTCCCAATATTTTGTGCCAAATCCATCTTTCTTCGGATTTTCTTAAGTAACAATGTTCTTGGTCGCCTTCCAAGACATAGACATTGCCTAGAGTTCTTGTTCCCTTTATTATGATCTTACCCGTGTCAAGATTTCTTACCACACAGTTCTTTGATCTGAAAACAAATTCATGCCCTTCGTCACACATTTTACTAACACTCCATAAGTTTTTTCTTAATCCATCAACAAATAAAACATTTCTAGCCTTGACCTTTTTCTTTAATAGCACATTTCCTTTCCCTTTGATAGAAGCAGGTGAATTATTTCCAAAACTTACATTTTTTTCTTTATTTATTTCATTAAAAGACATAAACTTATATTTGTCACATGTCATGTGCTTTGAACATCTGTTGTCAATGTACCATAGATTTTCTTGATCTCCTGCATATAAAGCTAGACCACAAATTTTAGAGTCTACGGTTTTATTTTGCATACCTTAGGTGTTATTTTCTTTTCTTCATGTTGATAGGATGGTCCTATTTTTCTTCCGTGTTCAGCTTCTTTATGACCAAAGCTATTGCAAACAGAACATTCAATTTCATCTTGAATAGGTGAGAAGACATTGTAAGAACAAATTTTGCCCCAATCTCATTTTGTTTTCTTGCTTCTCTATTCATAATAGTTTTATAAGTGACACACTGAACAACTTTATGACCAAAATTATGACAATTGAAGCATTGACCATTGAAGTAGAAGTACCTGGGATTATAGTACTTTTTTAGTAGATTGCCCTTTGATTGTGGTAAGGATGTTTTATTTTAGATACATATTGTTTTCACAAAACCCAACCCTGATAGGCTGTTGATTAGGAAGGCCTGGTGTAACTCTTTCAAACCTACTATTGGCTGAGGCTTAGCCTCCTCAACCTGAGAGGGCTCTCTCAAAGGATTAATGATATTAATAATGGATTAGATGGCTAACTCTATGAAACAAGTGAAGAAATATGAATGGTTGAACATGATCACTAAACATCCATTGGGCTTATGGAGTCAAGAAATGCTTCAGTGTGACAATAACATTAACTTTGCATGGAAGTCAAGTCATCTGGAGTTCAACATATCAGTAACACATCATAAATATGTAGGAAGACACAGTCTACAAATACATGAAGGAAGTTAGAGCATAGCCAATGAGTTCTAAGTAATCATGCATTCATACTACTGC
>APFE030672233.1:0-12207 GCA_000404065.3 Pinus taeda
AAAATGAAAAGAATTTTTACACAAGAAATGTGGCTCTTAAAGAAACAAGAACCAACAAGAGACTTTGACTTCTTTCATGAACATAGGTGGCATAGGGATGTTAGCCATGAATGTGATGGGGGGTAATATGGAAGTTAGACATGCTTCATTAAGTTGCTGTAAGACTGCTGGAATAGGAAATCTGCAGTGGCACCATGTTTTTACCTTTGCTTAGGCCAATGAAATGCCATAAACGATGCTTTCTGCAACCCCATCTACCTACCCACTCTATTTGCCTAGCATTTTTTGTTACTCTAAGGAGGGTGCACTTAGACTTCCAAACCCTTCTGTGCCTTTTCTTTTCCTTTGGCTTTTCCTTTGATTTTCTATCTAAAACTACCCTTATTGCTTCCAAGGCCCCAGATTAAGCAGTTGGGAACCTTCATTCTCTACCTATCTACTTTACCTACCAAGATTGAGCTGTTTGGACAGATTTCTTTCTCTAATCTACAACAAAATTGAAAACATGGCATGACCCAGCTTAGGCTGTTGGATCACCCATTCAGAAGTAGGGCAGCATCAACCAAATGTAAGTATATTTCTTCCACAAGAATATGAGATCTTTGTATCACAAAAGTAGATCATATTGGCACTTCCCCTGCCAATCATGAAAAATGAAATCTATTGGTATAGGTAGCTAACAGCCTGTAAAAATGCCTACTTGTAGTGTGGCATGATGATCAAGAGCGGTTATAGAGGTTTTGAGGCCTTCTCATAGGCAAAAAACCCAAAAATTGAGAAAATCCCATTACACCAAGAATGTCTGCAAAATACACTATCGGACGTGATTTTCGGAGTTGAAATCCCATTCAATCGCCCCTAAAATCCCTATCGGGTCTGCCATTAGGTAGTATATCGCATCGCATAAGTGTTTTGGGTAAAATCCCAAATACACAGGAAATACGTGAAAAACCCGAAAAAATCCTTTTTATTGGACTTGAAAATTTATTGCATCCACCCTATAACCATATCGGGTCCACCTTGGGTCACTTTCACAAGCTCCACCGTTGATCTGGGTGATCTCCGATCCAACGGTCAACATGCAGTTTCGGGCAGCTTAGGAATACGGAGGTTGCCCACCTTAAAAGGTGGTTTTCCTCTCTCCTCCGCCAGCCACGCATCGTTCATTGTATGGGATCGGGCGAAGCCAGCCCAATACCACTTACCGCCTGAAATCCCGCTTTATCGAAACTCAAATAACATGGTGCTGCATTTATAATTCCCTTTCGGGTTCACTTTATCGCTTTCCTTTGTATTTCGGGTTTTACACTGAAAAGCGTTAATACATAGAAAAGTCCCTTTTACCGGAACTCAAATTTTATCAGGTCGCGCCTATAAATTCCATTGGGTCCAGCATTATCACCCCTTTCACATCGCTGCGATGCGACGTTGTGATGCGATATTTCGCAATCGCAAGTCGCATTGGCCCGGGGGTCCCTCCCTTGTCTCATGCCATCGCTGATGCCGATCCGCCGATATCGGCGATCGCAATCGCATTGCCCAGGGTCCCGCCATCGCACATAGGCCTATCTCCAACCCAATATATCGGAGATCGGAGATTGGGGGTCTCTCCCCTTTCCGCTTAAGTTCGCCTCTTTGACCCTTCTTCGATGTGATTTCCCTTTATAATGGCTTTTTGCCATTTTTAGGGGATTTTGCCTCTTTTTTCAAAGAACAAAGGGCATCTTCTTTCTACGATAACTTCTACATCCTAAGTCCATTTTTGCCCATTCAAGTTGCAATAGATTCATATCTCTACATGGGGCTATGTCCAAAAACTTCCTTGGACTTTCATTTTCCTTTGTGAGGAACACTTAGACTTAGGAGTCTATCCAAAATCCATTTTGGATCAACAACACCACATATCCAACATGCACAGAGCACCATATGTACACAACACCACATATACATCATGCACATCATACAATATGTACATAGAATAATTTGTGCACAACACTGCATATCCAAAATGTACAACACCATAGGCACATAGCACCACATATCCATTATGTACATAGCACCATCCATACCCAACACTAGATATGCAATATTCACACAACACTATTTGTACCATCCTATACATAACATTTCATAAACAACATGTACACATGTTATGTATATATAACATCATAGATGCAAAATTTACAACATATACAACATATGCACAAAAATAGTACCTTACATCCAAAAGCACATTGCCTCTACCAAGAAACCTTGCTCCCAGTGTCTTATCTATGCTTGTCCCAACATGTCTCAAACCACACTACTTTCATTTCACTCATGTATCCTTCCACATTATCTGTCATAACATAAACATAGGCATAATAAAAGTATACAATATCAACTCATACCCACATGATATTGACCTTGTATATTTGTCAGGGCTACTCTTCCCACTTGATTCCCATAAGACCAGGAACCTTGTCATGTCATTCACCTGTATAAGAAATCATCCCTCCACAAGAATAATTCCTAACAAACTTGTCAAATAGTGACATAGATACATGGATACATACATACATATATAAATGTTAGCATAAAAAATTCATGATCCTGTGAGACAACGACATACATACATACATACATGTATACATATGTAAACATCAACATAATCATGATCATAAAATAATTACCATATAACATAAGGTCTAGGTTAAGAGAACTTGCTTATTTGTGCTCAACATGCACAACATTGAGAACCACTGTTCCCAACTTAGTCAAATGATTTGACGTCTCAGTTCCATTGAATGAACCTTTTCTAATTACCTTTCTCATGTATGTACTGCCACCGTCCATTTACCACAATGGACCAACCAGTCCAACCGACTGTCATAGTCTCATCTTTCGTGGTGCTTACTCATGCAAATATCTTCATCCATGTCTTACATCACCCGTCGAGTACCACACAGTTCTCCTCGAGCTCCATTAACTTTCCTCTTTCCCAAACAATTCCCAATACTCAAAACATAAAAGGAAAGAAAATAAACAAACAAGAAGAAAACCATGAAAACCAATAACAATACGACACCACAAACAAAGTGGCATAGCTATGAACCAGACACATGCAAAATCGCAAATCAAGTGCAACAATCACAAAACACCGAAAGAAAAATACTAACAACATACACCTGACTCCATCCCCATGGTTCCCAAGGAAATCTTGACCTGAGCCTTCTTCGAGATTTCATGGCAACCTCTCTTGCCATGCAACTCCTTACATCATACTTCCATAAACACATAATTGTTAGTGCATAAATAAACATAACAATACACCGGTTACCTCATTTTGTTGTGCCAAGCACGTTGCTTGCAACTGAACACATCCATGCCATATCTCAAGGGAATTCAATCCTTTGACAGATCCACATGTAACTAAAGACTAGATAATATATATGTCAAGTACATGTTTATGAGTATAGCATGTATCCACATAATGCTAAACAAGATAAAGGTTAAGAAGACTTCATGTAGGAAAAGCACTCATTCATTTGGAATTAGGGTTTTCAAACATAGCCAAATGAATTTTTATCCAACTCCTTCCTTTTACCTTCTTATTTTGCTGCAATCGAGGCTTACTATGCGTTGTCACATCACCCAAATGTTAGTGATATAAACATATCAACTATTACCTTGTCAGGCTAATACCAACATGCTTCCTGCAACTAATCACACATGTCAACCACATGTTCCAAATATCAAGGAAATCATATCTATCAATTTGAAATCAACATTTAGCAATACTAAAAATCATGTCATAATCCATAGTCAACTCATAATCATTAGAAATAATTATACAACTATCACCTACTATAATCAAGTATATATCAACTGTCTCAACACATATGTGTTAGTACAATCATCTTAAAGCAAGATCATTTCTTCATGCAATCCTATCGACTCATACTCATATCATGTGATTAATCAAGCATTCAATCAACAGATCGATGACATATTCAAACATTCAAGAAAAAAGTAGATGACGTAAGAAATTTCATGCCTTAATGTATTTAGGGGAGGCTATCTTGTCTGGACAATCAATCTAGGTTAGTACAATACAACTTCACAACATATCAACTCAAAAATAAATCATGATATCCATAACAGAAACTAACTAACATGTTAACATCATAAGCTCATAAGAATTTGTCTTTCATGCATAATAATCATATATGTATGATCAGTCTAGATTAGTACGACACCATATCATAAATATGTCGCCTCATACCTGAATATCGTAGCCATAATCATATGCATAGGTCAAACCAGGTTAACACAATACATATAACATCACGATCTTCAATGCAATGAACATAACCATCAAGCATATGACCAATCCAAATTACAACGTCAAGATCTCAATGAAATAACCCTAATCATCAAGTTATCTAACATAAAACAACAATAACAATGCATACAACCATAAATTACCATCATTCTTGACCATCTGACTCATGTGCATATGACTATTATAATCAACTATCATCTATCATGTACGTAACCATAACATCAAAAGACATGTATATAAACCTAATACATATAACAATCCTTAACTTACATACCTGCATGCCAAACATACAATACATGTATGATGATATGCTCTTACCCCAAAGTCTAATGATGAAACCTCATTATGGTGATATGCATCTCCTGCTCTATCTCAATCAACACATTAACATCATAACAACCAATAGCACCATGATGACTAAAATTACATACAATGACTTCACAAGGCATGTTTGACCCATTATTCATGCATAACTATAACCAAGACCATTCATGCAGAACAACTACATATAAACATATAACATATGAGTACCAAACCATATACACATCCTTATAGATAGAGTCCAATCATCCATGCATAACCATATCAACTACACAAACCATCACCTCATGCATGACAACAACCATTACTCCATTGTACACATTTGTCACATGCAACCATCAACATCCATAAGCAATGCCTAATCAACTACACATACTCATAGACACATGTAGTCGAGCATAAGCAATCAATTCTTGTAACCAACCTACAAGATTGATACATGTAATCAAACATACAAGAATGTAAGTAGGCGATATATAATCAACATGTAAGTGAAATATAATCATATGCAACCAGTCATATACTCTTGACGATGCATTCCACAAAATCAACATCAAGTTCCTCATGACAATCTTACTACAATCATGATCAACATTATGCAATGCAACAAGCACATGGAATGCAAGTGTAAGAGACACACATGGAACTAACATGCATGCATGACCAACGCACACTTCCCATCCAGTCCGAGGGGTGAACCATGCTTTGACACCACTCTGTAACACCCTCCTCCCACATCCACCTAAGTAACCAGTACAACTAAGGTAAACATGAGACGAGAGGCTACTATGATCAGAATCGACCTCCTATGTGACCTTAAGGAAGTGGAATTGATGGAACATCACACACAGTCATCCAACATCATCAACAAAACCCTCAGGAGACAAGTCAACCACTTAGACAACCTAACCCTGGGTCCCACTGTTGTTATGGACCTCTTAGAAGTTAGGCCATAGTCACTCTCATGCTATGGGAAATGGAGTGACCAACAACCTAAAGTCGCTCTCACAGGCCTGCCTGCTAGTGACCAAATACCCAAGTTGTCAGTTATGTGCTAGCGACCCCGATATTTAAGCCACTTTTTCAGGGCTAGAGGCTAAGCCATTGCCCAAAATGGAATGATAGCTTAGAATCAGGAAACATACAAGGAAACAATGATGCAAAAGCAATAATTTGATCAAGACCTTAACTAGACCCTTACTAGCCATGAAAGGAATTTCTTCAAACATGTCATCAATATGTAACCTACAGGTGTAGACAATAGAATTAAGTGTAGGGATCTCATACTTATATGAGAATCACTATGAACCATTGTTTCCTCATGGCATTTGTTGCATATCCATCTATTAGGTCATAGACACATTATTTATTCACATACAAGTAAAAACATGCTAAGAGCCATACATAGTTGCTGCCATAAAATGTACATATAACCAGTGTTACACAGTAATTTGTCACCGTTTGTCACCGTCCCTGTTACCCCTCTCCTGCATCTTGGAGGACCCATTCCGGGACTTGTGAGAAGTGACAAGACTTGAAACCACTTGCCTTATCCACCTCTAAACATGAGCTTCATATGTCCTTAAGACATCTCCTTCTCTTTGCCCTTAAAAACAACCATTTTTGCATTAGCGTTGGTGCCCTGTGTTATGCCCGCGCCAATGGGGAAAATCCTAATGAAAGGGCGCGCCATTAGCGCTCTGTCCTAGAGTCGCAATTGCGCCAATCATTTTGGGCAAAGTTTTTAACCACTCAAACCTCCGAAGGTTCTGTCCACCTCAATCACCAAACTGATTCCAAGTTGAGTGAGGTTGGTTTGGCTTCGAATCTCCTTGAATGGAAAGTTGTTTGCCACCATTCCATGGAAGTTTCCAAGTGATGAATCCAAATCCATGATTGTGGGGGATTGACCTTATCTCTTCCTTTTCCTCTATAAAAGCTTGTTCTCATGGCTTGAGCAAGCTAGTCTTAGTTCTAGTTCTGGTTCTAATAGCTTTGACTCTTGTGGAAATACTTGTGCTGAAAGGAAGATATCAAAAGGTTGGAGTTGCAAGAAGCCTTTTTTGTATCCATAAGGCTTTCCCTAAGTAAGGAGACTTTGTCACTAAAGAGAGAGAGAGCTTGTCCCTCACCCCTTCAAGCTTTTGCAAGACTTGTGTAGATGAGCACCCAGCCAAAGGAGGACTTGACGTCAGGACGCTGGTTGTATTCTCCTTTGTTGATTATTAATAATAGATGACTATCATTATGGTTCCATTCTCGTTGTACTTGTAATGGTCGATGTTGAATTATATCTTTCCTGACTGATGTATAATTGCATATATTATATTTCACGCTTGTGTTTGTGTTGTTCTCTTTGTGTGCAGGTGTCCATTCACGTGGATAGTGGAGGATTGTGACCGGCCAAGGCAAAGGAACGTGGGCGATGTCTCTTCTACAAACCAAAGCGTTGGATCTCAAGTAGGTCTTCATCATCTACCTTTTATTTGCAATTAGGAACTTGCGTGATAGCATTGTTTGATTGTTGCTAGACCCGTTCTGGACTAGTAGGGATCACCTCTATCCATAGAGGGGATTTACCTCTCCAACAATTTGGCGACTCCGCTGGGGAGTTTAGCTTGTTGTTTGATTTGTAAACTTAGACGGAGTCTGAAACACGGCCAGATAGCCTTCGAAACACTATTGCTCTGTAGTAGTGAAGTAGATCAAAGCCGCTTCAGTCGATCTCCGGTTTGGTTTACGAACTAAACGATTTGGAGTTTGTCTTGCCTCTTTGGTTTTCTTTTGTGTGCTTGCTTAGATAAGCCTTTGGAATTGAATTTCTTACTGCCCCTGTGCTTTTTGACTTGCTTTGAGATTGTGACCCAAGCCCTAGACTGCGTATATTTCTTTTGAAATTGGAAAACTTTGTTAGCGCGTTTTTTTCCTTCACAGTCGCGCTAGTGGCCCTTGCTGCTAACTGACAACCCGCGCCAATCCCTGTTTAGCGCGAGTTGCAGCCTGACAGTTGCGCCAGGCCATTTAGTTTTTGGTCCACTTGTTTTGCTTGCTGTCTGAGCTTGGATTTGCATGTTGCCACCTCTTTTTCAGTTGCTGGAGTGTGCTTAAGCCCTGTTTGACTAGTTTGCAACCTTTTTCCTCTGGGTGTTTGCCTCTTTCCATCGATTTCACGCCTCAACCCTAGGGCATCTAGTGGCCATGTGTGTCGAGCCTCCTGTGGGAGTTTTGGGTTCTTTGATCATCCGGTTAACCTTGTGATTGCTTTTCACACTTTCTTCAGTGATTGTTGAAGTGTTTTTGAGTGATTTCCAAACAACTTGCTCTTGTTTGCTTGGATTTCATTCTCGCTTTGTTTGAGCTTAGATCACATAGCTCGTGCAAAGCCTTGTTTTCCTTTCAGTTTGGAGAATTGTTTTAGTGTCTTGGGATTTCATTGAGTCTTCATTGAGTGAATTTTCTTCTTTGCTCAGTGTTGTTATCCTTCAAAATTCATTCTAGTGCATTGTGCTTGTAGAAAGAAAAAAATCAAATAATCTCTTTTGCATTTAATAGTGAATGGAATAGAACTTTTCGTTATTATTGAAAAGAAAAAGTTTTGTTTATTTTCCATTAGCTGCATTAGGGTGTTTGGTTGATTGTGTTCGTTTTGTTTGATTGAAACTCTTAACCTTCTCGTAGTTAGTATTCATTGAACGAAATGGCTTTCTTTCGCATGTAGCTTGCATCTAGGAAATTGTGAAAGATCACATATGGTAGGGCCTTAAACTGAAACTTAACTAAAGATCAACCATAAAATAAACCGAATTAACTTAAAAATGCATTGGAACATAACACAAATATTCTAGAGGTCTAGGCTAGAGACATGCTCCGGCGTCGTTAAACCTAGTCACCTTTGTTCTCACATTAAGGTTGGGTGATTCCTCCTGGTGTGGTTCGATTGTGGTCTAGTACAAACTTGGGCTCCCACGTACCGTCGCGTATATATGGGGAAACTCCACTAGGTTTGCATCCTTGATCCATAGGAAGCCGTGTCTGCCGCCTTACAAGCCGTAACGCATCGAACACAACATTCAGGAAGATTGACTGCAGTACGGAAAGTCCTTGGTTTTCATACGATTGCCAAGGTGTATAAGCAATTTTACGGATTGTCTGGTAAACCCCTTGCCTAGTTTCTCCAGAGTAGTCACTTTTTTGATCCTTTTCAGACTCTGTAAAAGAAAAGGCTCTATTGAGCATTTGTCACTTCGGGCTCTTTAAACATTCGAAGGCGACTAGAGTCATCTTTGTCCTTTTATCGACTCTTAAAACATGAAAAGGTCAAGTTGTGTCCTAATGTCCTAAAAATTTATTCGGCCACGATAACACTTACCTGGTTAGATCTTGTTTTCGTTTAGTTTTGAGTAGGATCTCTTATCGTTAGTTTGTCTAGGGTCTTTGTTTAATCATCCTGGCGGATCCTTCGATCCCGTCTCCTGTCCCAAGTGACCAAGGGTCTCCATCTTCTGCTGCCCCTGAGACACCGGTTTGTGGCGACACTTTTCCTATTGTTCCAAGTGTCCAACCGTTGAACTCTCGTGCTCCAGAGGACGAGCTTTACGACTTGTTTTGGAACCCTGTTTGGGAGCCCTCTGAGGAGGATTTTCCCACTACTCCTGTTGGTGTTGCATCTCCCATGGCTTCTTCCGACATGGAGGATACATCTCCTGTGTCAAGTGGGACGCCCGTTATGTCGAGTATTGATACTCCCATTGCGGCTACATCCCCGGTCATCTCTACGCCCTACCATGTTACGCCTCTCGGTATCACAGTGCCAGCGCGCTATAGATCTCTAAGGGATGCTATGAACTCTGCGACTACCTCTTCTATGTGGGATCAAAACATTGTCCCTACTACAGGACCATTTGTTTCCCAAGTTCACCATACTGCTATTACAGCAGTTCCAACCAATCCGACCGTTTGTGTCGCGTCATCAACTCCAGTTGCTAGTGCTGTTACGGCATCTTCTGCTGTGACTTCTGTTGCCGGCCCATATCGAGGCCCGGTACAAAGTGGTCCATCGGCACATGCTGCTAGAGTTGTCCATCCCGCAAGTGGTGCCCCGCCTCTTTCTGATGCTATTTCGGCAGGGGGGCATATTCCCAATACTTGCATAATGTCCAGAACCCAGGCGGGCAAGGCCCCTATTATGATCATGTTAATCATCATTTGTATATCTCCTTGCCAACTGAGCCATATATCGAGACATCAGTTCCGCTGAGTGTGGCTTGGGGTACCGCCGGATATGGCGGTGGCCAGTTCTGTCCAGGTCAAGGACAGCCGTCTCAAGGACCACCCTACCAGGGTCAACCATCCTACTCGCAGCCTAATCATGGGCAACAGTATTATGGCCAGAACTACCCAGGTCAACCTGGAGGCTCGCAAGGACAACCTTATCAAGGACAACCTTTAGCCTCTAGTGGTCCGTCTTATACATATCTTGGGAAACCTTCTGGAAACCTGGGACAACCTTACGGTCAGCAAGGCCGGCCCACTGCTCAGCCCAATCAACCATCTGGTCTACAAGGGCAACCTTCCGGCCAGATGGCCCAACCTTCGCAAGGATATCTTTCTGGGGCATCTTAACCGGGCATGCAGATGGTTCCTGCTTCGTAGCCTCAACCCGGTTATCAACCCCAGAATCAAGGTGGGTACGAATCCCAACCTTCTCATTCAGGTGGGTACCAATCCCAGCCTCCTTATTCAGGTGGGTATCAATCCCAGCCTCCTTATTCAGGTGGGTATCAATCCAGCCTCCTTATTCGGGTGGGTATCAATCCCAGCCTCCTTATTCAGGTGGGTATCAATCCCAGCCTCCTTATTCAGGTGGGTATCAATCCCAACCTCCTTATTTAGGTGGGTATCAATCCTAGCCTCCTTATTCAGGTGGGTATCAATCCCAGCCTCCTTATTCAGGTGGGTATCAATCCCAACCTTCTCATCAAATGTCGCCGGGTTCCCAGGCGCAGTATGGATACCAGCAACCCCAGGGGCAAAATCAAATCACCCCGTATCAAAATTACCAACAGCCGCAGGCCAACCCTAATCAAAATTATCAACAACCTGTCGGGCAGTATGGTAACCAATGGGGCGCTGGGGGGTAGAACCAGTATCAACCATCCGGTTCCGGAAATAACCCTTACGGACAAAATCCTTCTGGACAAGGCCCTTTTGGACCTGGTCCGTCGGGACAAGGCCAGTGGGGGCAACCAGCAACTGGATGGAATTCTGGCTCTACCTCATATCCGGGACAGATGTCCTTCAATCCGCAGCTACCATTTCTAGCGACGTTGGAACTGCCCGATGTGTCGAAGTTAACAAATGATCCCATTTTGCATAATCCACAATGGCCACCAGTTCCAACTAAAATACCTAGCGACTGTCCCATATTCGACGGCAAAGCCGGAGAGGACCCTCAAGCCCATGTAATGACGTATCACTTATGGTGTTCGTCTAATTCATGGCTCGATGATTCGATTCGACTTCGCCTCTTCCAAAGGACTCTCACTGGTTCTGCTGCTAAATGGTATATTGAATTGACCCGCGCGTCATTTCAGGATTTTAATTCATTGGCTATGGCATTCCTTACTCACTTTCAGTTACCCATTCGATACGAGACAGGGACCCATCTCCTTACGTCTCTTAAGTAGGATACGGCTACGCATATCTCCGATCATATACATGAATGGAGGAGGCGCCGCCGGTTGATCAAGTTTTGGATTCCTGATCAACTCCTCACCGATTGGTTCACGACTTCCTTCGTCCATAAGATTGCACGGGACATTGCTATGGGAGCCTGCGTGACTGAAGAGCAAGAAATCGCGCGCGCTCAGTACCTGGACTTAGTTTACTCTCAGTCAGGTACCTTGTATGAGTATTTGCCGGACGCCCTGAGGACCGGTACATCCAAGGCTCCGCCGAAGCCATCTGTCGATGGAGTTATTGGCTCTGTGAACCCGGCCTCTAAAAAATCATCGTCAAACCCTAGGAAGCAAAAGTCAGGTGCTCCTAACGAAAACACTTCTCAGGGTGGTTCGAATTCTGGTACTACTTCTGAGGTCAACGCCGTCCAGTCCACCATGGCAGGTAAGGCCCCAAAAGGAAAGAAAAAGGGAAAAGGAAAAAATAAATATGAGCAACCTAAATAGGAATCCTCCAAACCTCCAGCTGAGGAAGGAGCTAAGCGCAAACCCAAATATCCTTGTCTCATTTGTGAGGAGGATCACCATACTAAGGACTGCCCCAGGCGCTCCGAAGTTAGTCGTTTGTTAAAGGGCGCTCCTGGGGTCCCTGCGGTTCTTAAAGAACCTTTTCCCTTGTAGAATTGAGACTTCTATGATCTGTCATAGTTATAAGAATAGCTTCTGCGTAAATCACATAAAAATGACCTTTGTCGACGCGTTTCGAACCAACTAGTGTGGTTCATCGTCAGGACAAGTTGAAGACCCAGATCTGGCCTAGCAATTTAAATACACTGAGCAGAGACTCCAACGGCTATAAAACGGCTAACTTTGACCCTAAGACCT
>APFE030672234.1:0-15377 GCA_000404065.3 Pinus taeda
TTTATCTCTAATAGTATTTTCAGTTGTCATATTCATAAGTTGCTGCCTTTACTCTGTTTTCCTAGTTAATTTCTAGTTTAGTTTCTCAAGTTGTATACTAACATATTGATGGTCTCTTTATCATAAGCTGTTCATCTTTAAGAGATTAGAATACTAATAAATTATAGCTTGCTTTGAGTACTTTTTAGACTTATCTCTAACTACTTCTTAATCGTGTTTCACATAATACTATATGTTGGAAGCAGAGAGTTAGGAAGAGTTAAACATTATAATTGGTCTTTAAAGTAGTTTTTCTTATCTTCTTATTGCAGCAGCATGAGTAGTGACTAGTGCTATTAGAAAGTGGTTTTTTCTATTTTACTTTCAGTTTCATTTCAAGTTATTTCTTTCAAGCTTTTTCCTTTGCAAGTTTAGAAGGTAGTTAGAAACCACCAGTAACACACACTCACTCATTTAGAAATCACCCTACACACACTATCACTCATCTGTTTATAAAATCTCCATTCCATCTTAGGAAGATAAATTGACCACAAACAACACCCCCAAACGACAAAAAGATTTAAGAGGTTGCCTAAGTACATATAGTACACCTTCACTTCATCAGCTTATGAGCCCCGGGTTGACAATTAATGAACTCAATTTAGAAACACTAAATTGACCAAACAAATTGCTTGATTCTCACTAGCCTACGATCCATCATTTCCAATTTGTAGCCATAGTGCTTCAAGTGACTATGCATATGGTCTACATTTTTTAATAGGTTTGTCCTCGACTCTTGGTTGCACAAAAGTGTGTGTCCTAAGAGGAACTTCATTTGTAACTACATATATATTCCCTGCATATACTAGGTTTCTATACCTCGCATCTTCCCTATGTTCAAGATCCATTATGCCCACTTCGCGCTCACTTCAAAGTCTAAGAGGGAAGTTATTTTCGAAGAAGCTTCCCCTTCTGACTGGTTCAATTCTTCCTATACATGCATAAGAATATGCACTTGATACCTTGTTGCAAAATCTGCTACTCTATTTTGTAGGTGGGAGTTTCCTCTGCAGGCTCGCTCTTCATAGTATGCAGCTCCTCTTCTCACTTGGCCTCCCTCCCTTGGCATAATGGGATTCACCTCAATGACCTAGATAGAAAGATATGACTTACTATGTGTGAGCTGAGCATTTTCTACCAATAGGGACCTCTCAGTAGGACTGTGAGCATCAATTGGTTCTGTTATCCTTTTGTAATTCTTACTAGCTTCTACACCCCCCCTAAATCACAGGTTGTTTAACTGCCAATTCCCTCTTCCTCAGAAGACACCCCAACCTACAACAAGAAAAAAAAACCCACCACCCCACCCACATAGTTAAAATAAAGCAACAACCATCTCTTCTCTAAAACCACATGCCAAAGAGGAATTTCAAAGACATCGCAAACCCAATATAGGAACTCAAAACCACTCTCCTGTTTTTATCTAGTAGACACCCATACTACACCCAACTCTATTATAATTCAGATAGATTGTTTCCCTCAAACGACCCTCTCCAATGCCCAAGGCTAGTAAATGCCCCAAAAACTACAAAGCAACAATCCTCGAACCTTTTCTCAAAACCTCTACTCTCCACAGAGTAAATACCAATCCAATTTCATTTCAACCTCTACTCCTTGCTCCACTTACCACTCAGTAGTGGATAAATAGTAACATCCAAATAAGCATTTTGAAATTCTCCTAGAAAATCAACTAAGATGGAAGGAGTCTCCTGAATAAATTTATGGGGGAGGGACTCCAAATAGACACAACAAAAGAATGCTAGACACTAGAAAAATAATTACCTAGAGGAGACGTGAGAGAGCTTTGTCTTGTGCGCTTATGCCACCCCAAACATTTCCAATTTGTACCTCACTTCCTCGTCTGATTTATGGGTCATATGCACTCCAAGTGTGTCTTGTAGTGATGCCCAAGATCCTTTTATTCCCTGGGAGTGGGGTTTACCAACCTTGCATGCCCCCACCAAAAGCTATCCCTACCATTCCAAGCCTTCATAGTCGCTTGTGCGAAATTGCTCTGCAAATTATAATTCACTATAGGTTCGCCCTTCCCTGTTCTTGTCGCTACCTCCCTGTTGCTCTCAATTTGTTATGTTATCCATCTTATCACTGGTGCACCCTAGGTTGTAGCGTCCCCCATAAGAGTTATTACCAACATGCTCAGCGTAATTGCCACCCCCCTCACACACACAAAGTCGTCTTCCTCCTCCTTACAATGTCATTTCCTCTCGTGTATGGATGAACTAATTAATGTCAGTTGTAGTCTAAAACAATTGCCAAAGATGACTCTGCTAGCCACAAAATCGCCCATGTGCATTCTTGCTTGCATGCATGACATATGCTCCATCCCCCTCTCACATACAAAGTCACCAACTTCCTTCACATTGTGGTGCTTCATTTAGCCCAAAATTAGATTAATTATCTTGATCTTAGGTTGTGTCATCTACCAAAGGGCATGTTGTCAAGTTCCCTACCTATTAATTAAGTGAAGCAGTGACATCTGCCCCTTCTAATTTTACACTAATCACCCCATCCAAATATTATATAATTTAATTATTAAAATAAAATTTTAATCCTCAAAAAATTATTTATTATTCATCAAACTCAATACAAACCATTCACTATAATGACTTATCCTAAATCACAGAAATCATATATATATATAATATATATATATATATATATATATATATATATATATAAATTCTACTTAATTAATAAAAAATATATAAATTTTATTTAAATTTAAATTATTTAAACACATTTAAATTGTAAAAATAAAGAAAAAAATCAAATTTATTCTCTCCCTTATCCATTTATAAAAATTGTTGTGATGCTTTCCACGTGGTTTCTACCTCAATGTTTAACGATCTATCCATTTATAAGAGGCTATCAACAATATTGCAGATGCTTTAGTTGTGGTTTTCACGTCAACTCTTTCTAGAACTTTGAATAAGTTATTTAATAAAACTTAAAATTCCCACAAATTAATTAATAAATTAATTAAGCTTCCTTTAGTCAAATAGACGTTTAGAATATTAATAAATAAAAATAAATATTATTTGCCCTTTTCTTTCTTTTATTCAGATAAATAAATAAAATAAAAAATAAAATAATTAAAATATTATAAAAAAATTATTCTTTTTTTTTCCTTAGTCAAATTTAGTTGGTTTTTTTTTCAAATTTAGTTGTTTTTTGTAAGTGTTAAGATGGTCTATCTTCCTATTTAACCTTTTTCCCAGATTTGTTTTTCATCTTGTCGTCAAGATGAACCACTTCGACCAAAATTTTTTAATATGATTTCTGCCCAAAATTTTCTTATATTCATTAATTTAAACTTAATAATTTTTTTCAACTATTAAAACCACTGCAATGTGTAATGCCTTTTATATATTGATAAGACATGATTTACCATCTTCAATGTGTAATGCCTTTTATATATTGATAAGACATGATTTACCATTAGGAAACAAATCTTGGTATAAACCAAGTTGGAATTTCAAAACATAACAATTAATTAGTTGAATTTGATGATTTGAATTAGTTTTCCAGTTTGGAGGAAGAAATTTGAAGATACATCAAAATTTTTAACTATATTTAAGGTAGTTATCTATAATGGGACTTTTTGAAAACCTGTCCGGTGAGTTTTTCCGGTCAAAATCCGGCAGTAATTGATTGGAATCACAAATTTGATAGCTAGCTTCTGCACAATCAAAGCATATTTAACAAATAAATCACCCCATACCAAGAATTACATGTCAAATTCAATCTCCATCCTGGATATAAGTAGCCGTTGCTTTCCGGAAATTACTCAGATCGGTCGTCGGTGTGTCCTCATAAAAGCGAGACCTGCCTGTTATACCTGACGGCCTCTGCCATCCCGACCCCCCTCGACTAATGTTGTCTGGAGTTTAGAGGCCAAGATTGTCACTTGAGAACGATATTTACCGTCAAAATTGTTTACCTATTCAAAATTCATGGTATAAAATTTAGGACAAAAACAGTATAAAAATAATGTAATTTATTATAAAAACCTATAAATAAAATAATAATAATATGTTTTCACTCATTGAGTAATCATCCCACAAGTTGTTGTTTTTATTTATTTTTTTTAATTTTTTTTTCCGGATTGCGATGATCTAACTTTTATCCCTAGTGTTTTTAAATGGCAATTAAGCTTTTTAATTACAATGTAATGTATTGTTAGTTAACGGTCCTCTTCAACATTCACTGAACTCAATTTCAATTGTTATGTTACATGTAAAATCTAATCCATTTGTGATTTCCACTCAATAAATCTCTATCCAATTTAATTTATTGACCTAGCCTTGTCTCCTACCAAGGCCCGCCCTTTTCCGGTTTCCTTTCGAAGATCCGTTAAAATTTCATTTAATTAGTAAATGTTTTGGAAAATTATATTAACTTTAAGGATAAATCCTAAGTTACAAAGTATTAAACGCTTTGTAACTATTAATTATGTAGAGCGTTGAATTTACAATTATTTAAAATTAATAATAATATTTATAAAATTATTTATTTTAAAAGTTTAATTTAACTATTAAGTGGATGGTAAATATTTAATTTTATAGAATATTTTTAGTAGTTGATTTTGTCACTCAATCATAAAAGCTAATTTTTGAGAATTGAACCCACCATTTATCAAAAGCAAAGGTACTTTAATTATAAGGACTCAACTAAATAAGCTAAATGTAGGGGCTAGAAGATAGTGGTTAACTACTAAGAGTCATGTTTTTTAAATTTCATGCCAATACAACTTAGGCATGGAATTTAAAAAAAACGCTTGATTGAGCCTTAAATCTAGAACTAGTTATAGGCTAGATCGAGCTATAGGCTAGATCAAACTTAAACGCTAGATCAAGCCTTTATTTAACCACATAAATGGCTCAAACTATTTGAATTTGAAATTTAAATGCTCGATGGAGCCTTTATTTAACCACATAAATGGCTCAAGCTATTTGAATTTGAAATTTAAACGCTCGATCGAGCCTCTGAAGTCCTGAAATCCATAATTTCAACACCCCTTCTGTAAAATTTCCTACAACACAATTTCGTACCCTAGCAAACTTAGGGGGAAAATTGTCTTTAGGTGAAGGAGTTGATCATGTTGGATTCACAAAGGAATCCTTTATCCAATGGCATATGAGTTTGACATTTCAAATTCATATGATATTTCTCATCTAATTTATTTTAAACATAAAGTTTGGAATTTTTTTGGACAGTTTCAAAGGGGTTGAATAAAAAACAATAATATAAAATATACATCATGATTTAAAAAAAAATACCAATATCTTCGTTTATAATCCTCTTCAAAAGGGTACTGGTTTTTCAATTTATTTAAAGAGTTGAAAATCTTAAGTGTGCAATTGAAATATTACTTCGCGAACTTCAAAAAAAATAGAATTAAATTTCATAAATAATATGTAAAACTTAGTTATCATGTTCATTATATATATATAAATATATATATATAGATTTGACACTAATTTATGCTACATGAACACACATACACCTCTTAAGTTTTGTGAAAATTTGCATGGACATATATTGTAACTAATGGAAAACTTAGAGATTATATGACACTAATTCTTTTTGCAAAAAATATCATTAGGACAACAACATTATTCTCCACATATTGTCTTATCAAAATTCACAATGCTTATAATGTAACCCATCTTCATGATTTCACCTTTATAGCTCATCATGCCACTATTGGGGAGTTGAATCCTGGGGAAGATATTTTTGCCATTTTATTTAAATTCGTCAATTAAAAAAAGTTGTCATATGAAATGAGTTATGAATTTTTTTAGAGCATATGGTATTTATAAGCAATGATATTGGTACATGGTATTGTAACAAACTATATTTACAAATTTCCATGGTTAAGAATCTTGTTTTTTTTTTTTTTTGCAATTTGATATGTATGATGAATAAAGTGTTTCAATGATTATATTAGTCCCTGCCTAGGTCTCTATCAATATATTTGTATGTTGACCACTTGACTAATGCAAGTTATAATGTATAACTTTGAAAAACAAATATTTATTTTTCAATATTATTGAAAAAAAATATTTTTCAAACATTTGATTGAACCATAATTTTGAAGGTCTTAGTGTAGCATCAAATATTTTGGCCATAATTTTTGGATTAGTTGCAATATTTATGCCATGATTTTTAAATATTTGTGTAATAATTTTTCATTGCTAAGCTTCATATGAAAACCATCTAAAATTTAAATCCTTGAAAATAGCTCATACTCACATAAATAACCTATTTGCATAAAAAATGAATAGGAACAAGATGGAAATAAATATACCTACCAAGAGTTACTGCCTACCATTAACTTAGTATGCAAGTCATTATCCATTAGTATGCAATTAAAAGATGAAGCATTTTCATGTTCTAACATAAACAATTTTGTTTGTTTTATATAATGTTTTCAAGAATAAAAAAAATAATAATAATGTGTTTATATATTTAAAACAACAAGGCAAACAAAAGAAGCTTACTCCAAACAAATAAATTCAACACTTATACTACATGGCTCGTTGAGGAGATGTCCAACAACCATCGCCTTACAATTTCAGAGTGTAAATAATTACACTAACCTTTTGGATGCAATTTTTTTTTGTCCTTCAGTTTTCGATTTTTGAATTGCAGTTAATGTGATTATCACAACAAAAAATGAGTTTCTTCATTGATAGTAACTATTGATATGAGTATGTCATCATGGGTTTTTGAGTTTTCAACTGAAAATGTCTTATAAACATCTTGGGTTCTTTCATTCATTGTGAAATATATGTGCATAGTGTTTTATATTATTTTTTGAGTTGTTTTAATTTGTCAATCTTTCTTTGTATCACAACGATATATTTTTAACAACAAACAAACATTTTATCATAATTTTGCTTTCTATAAGCGTCTAGGTAATTTGTGAATTGCAATCTTATGGTGTTTGTGGCTTCAAGAGACCTGGAATATTGCTATCAATTCTCTACAAAAGAATTTTGATACGCATATAGTTGTTGAATTGGTGTTTTAGCTAGCCTGGTATAAGATAGAAGAATTTACGATTTGATATTTCCTTATGCAATATCATTATGTCGACAACATGAACATAACTTTTATTTTTATTTTTGTTTGTCAAGTGATCTGTGTTTATCCAAGCTTGACCTATGGCTTTAGAAACCACGACCTAGGGGCATAGAAGCCATCAAAATCACTCAGGGATCGCACCCAACCCTACGCTAATTGGAATTTAGCATGTCTTCTCCCCTAGCATAGCCACAATAGCCTCTGTAAGGTTCGATATTAGTTCGTCTTGCTAACGAGGCACATCTTCAACCGGTTGTGCTAGTGGGACTTGGCACACACACATATATGTACAGACATATGAATTGAATAGGCCATATAGTTAAAGCATGTGTTTCTTATTAGGTTATATGTTAGAATATGGAGGGGTAGTTGTACTGAGAGGCGCTTTCCAATATAATATGGTAGAGATGTTGTAATCTAATTTCTTGTAAACAATTTGAAGTGTTTTTTTTCGAGGAAAATCTAGTCAGATCAACCTGAAGGGAGCAGGATGGTATAGATGTTGTAATCTAATTTCTTGTAAACAATTTGAAGTGCTTTTATTTTTTTAGGAAAATCTAGTCAGATCAAGTCGAAGGGGACACATTCTGCTAGCCAAACTAGCAGAACCTAAACTCGAGGTTGTTGAGGAATTTACCCCATGACCTCCTAATGGCAAGGTACTTAGCAACGAGAACTCGACAATTGAGCTAACCCTTAGGGTTATGAACATAACTTTTTCTTAGAAGGCAAATACTTTTCATTTTCTCAGATTGTAATGTTTATGCAAAGAACATGTCATCCCAGGTGAATTGGTACCCCATTTTTTCATCTTTATATCTGTGACATATCTAATCGATTTAAAAATAATTTTCTTAACTTTTTTAGCAAACATTTAATACAACTATTAAATATTATGTTCCAAATGATGTGATGCCATGGGTATTTATAAGAATTTTCTTTTCCATCTCAATATCAATCCAAATTAATTGATGTCATGAATACTTGAGCTTTTACAAGAGTAAATTTTGAATCTTTCTTTTTACTTGGTGAGTTGAATACAAAAGAGTATGGCTACTATGTTTTTTTCATATACATCGTTATTACATTTCATGTGTCTCAAGGTTGGTTCAAACCTAATGCAATATGTTTTTTACAGAATAATACAAGACCAAATTGAAAGCCCTAGTTGAAACAACTTTTTCTTTTAAAATAGAGAACTACTAAGGCGAATAATATGAAAGCAGATTATTTCGCATGAAAACTCAAACTGCACAACCATGAAGTCAACTGAAACATCCTTGAGAGATATATATTCATGAAATGAACTAGGGAATTGGATTTAAAGACAATAATGGCACTTAAAAACGCATGATGTGCAAAAATATTTTTGAATCAAAATAAAACATTAGTAAAAACCATGACTACCATTCATTTCCGTATGTACATTTTCATTTTACCTTAAATATATGTTTTCCTATTTTAGTGCCCATAAGAACATTAAATTTTGTCTCACGAAGTTCTCAGTCCATTCATGGGAAACAATAGGGTAGACAAAGGTTCACGTCTTCTGTCGAATTGTGACATGGAGATGACTATGATTCATATTTGTATTTACTTTCTCATCTCCAAGTCCTGGTCATCGCTAATTGATATCATCTTATTGCCATTATTTTTGCACATTAGCAGAAAAGCTTCATAGGAAAACCACATAAAATTAAAATCCTTGAAAATAATTCATACTCATGTAAATAACCTATTTAAGCAAGTATTTGCATAAAAAATGAATAAGAACAAGATGGAAATAAATATACCTATGTGGAGGGCCTACCATTATTTATGTTTTCTTCAAAGTTTTAACATGTAGGAGTAAAAGTGTAAATGTGAAAAGTTAGTAGTGGTTACTACCCACCAAAAGTTTATGAAAGTATAAATGTGAAAAGTTAGTAGTGGTTAGTACCTACCAAAACTTTATGCAAATCCTTATTGTATCAATTTGCAATTTTTATAAAAACATAACATCAACTTAATAAGTGGTAGAGACTACCTTGTCATGCAGGGCTTGTTATATATATTTGTCTAGCAACATTTACTAGTCTTAATTTATATGGTTGCACTAGTTATTATGTGGATGGTATAGATTTAATCTCAAAGGGATATTTTATAATATTTTCAATAGTATATATAAGATAAAAATTGAGATTTATCATGTGGTATCGATAAACCATGGTATTGTATCAAAACCTATTCACAATATTCATGATTAAAAATATTATTCCATATTTTTTAAATATATATGTTAAAGTTCAATAATAATTTATAAATAATAACAATATAACACTTAAAATAAAATTATAATTTAGTTAACCTATTTTTTAATTAGCAATGTCAAATGTATTATATATTAAGTGTTTTGTTTTGATATTTATTAAGAATATATAGGGAAAATGTGAAACATTTAATACTAAATAAATTGATTTGATGTTTATAATGTTTATTTATTGGCTATATTCTTGCTTTTTAAAGTTTTTATATTGATTTCAATTATTACTTAAAAAAATTAAAATTAAATTAATTAAATAAAAATAAAGTAATGTTTATATCATATATTTGGCCTGGAGTATGCCGTAAAACTGCTTCTGCTTCGCTAAGAGCTCGTCTTCCTCGGACGTAAGGAAACAGGTTAATGGCCCAAGACCCAGATAGACCCAGAGGCATCTGGTAGGAGTGAAAGCCTGCTCCCTTACGGACCACCAGCGGGTTATTACAGGTGGCGTGGTTTTCCTTGATAACAGTGATGAGTCAATCCCACATTGTGGATGGCAGCCAAAGATGGTTGTCCTCACTATTTGTTTGACACCTGAGTTTGATAGGTTTTGCCACCTTCGAAAAAAAAAGAAGAAGGAAACATTATATCCACTTATAAAATACTATTTGAGGCTTGAATATGTCCTAAAATTATTTCTGCTTCTTTTTAGCTAATAACTCGTTTTCTTCTTATTCAAGGAAAAGGGTAACAGTGCAAGAGTTATAAGCATCTTGTAAAAATGAAATCCTACCCCTTTACAAACTACTAACTATATTCAAGGAAAAGGGTAACAGTGCAAGAGTTAGAAGCATCTTGTACTACCCCTTTACAAACCACTAACTATATTTATCAATAATAAATAAAAAATAATGATTTTTCCATCTTTATTTGGAAAATAAATTATGATAAAAAAATTCCATAGCAATTATTTATAAAATATTATCATCCAAATTAGTTAATATTAATAATTTATATTAATTTCAAATATGAAGTGACACTTTCTTTCCGTACATGCCGAGGGAACAAAACCTAGATCTTATTTTCCAGGACAAGTTGAGTTGCCTGCTTTGAAAAAGGACTCAATGGACACCTGCTGAATTATGGTTCCATTCCTGTTACTGCTTATTTCTCTGTCAAAATCATGGTGATTCCATCCCGGTATTGCTTACAAACATATCGAAAAGAGGCGATAATATTTTTTCCTTTACTCGTATTTCGATGAAATGATGCGACGGGCCTGCGGAGAAGTTATCTGATCATTCAAGGGCGGACATTATTGAGCTCGTACTTTGATATAATGTCAGGAATCAGGCAGACCTGATGAAAAGTCATTGTTCCTGGACAACATCGAGAGTGACCTCGCAGCATGCTTTTCCAATAACTCTTCCAATTTCTGAAAGGCCGGAGTTTCTCCAAGTGAGGACTTGGACCGTTCTTCATTGAAGTAGCCGTGAGAAGGAAGCAGCTGCTTGGAGCTTCACCATTCCCTATTCTAGACCGCATGGTTGGTTTTGCATTTAAAAGTTATAAAATGCTGGTTTGACCAGAGCTGCCCACTGTCTAACTGAGTTGTCTAACTGAGTTGCCTTTAGTGTGATTTTTTTAAAGGTTTTTCAGTGAGTTTTTACCATGTAATTTTTCTAAAATCTGGTAAGAATTTCTTGAAATCATAAATTTGATGAGTAATTTCTGCACAATAGAAATACTCTAGAAATTTTTAGGGTGTTGAATCCATACAATCAAAAAAACCAGTTTAACAAGATTTGAGCTCAAATTTTTTTAAAGGATTCGGACATGTGAAGTCCAACTCCCTGTCTAACTCTCTAATTCTCTATTTTGAAGTCCTATTACTCACTCCGACCTCTAGAATTTTAGAGTTTGGAATTTAAGCTTATAGGTCATTTCACCAAAACATTCTCTACTTTTATTATGGTTTTTTTTAATGGCAATTGCAGATTCAGACCATCAAAATTAGTTAATTTTAGTTATGTTATTGGATTTTCGGAATCTGCAATCTACATAGATTTAAGCATAATTACCAAATTAGCTTGAATTGGAAAAAAAAAAAACATTATGGAAATTTGCCAATTCTGGTGGACTGCCAAACCATTAGAAGAGATCGGTTCATAGCTTAAGGGGTTAATGCAGTGAGGTTAATCTAATTTTCCAACAGAGATGGTTAATTCTCTGGCATAGGATGCCCAATATTAATGTAGTGGATCATATGAACTGTCATTTTCACACACACCACAAATTGTTCATTTCCAAATATTGGATGTCCTCTGAACAGAAATAGATAAAGGCCGGAAGGATGAAAAAAATTGAAAGCAAAAGTGAAATTGGAAAATTAACTGAAATAGATATGTGGAAAGACATGGAAATTAAAAGTAAAATTGTTTTCTCTTTTTTCATTAAAAACCCAAAAAGGAGGAAAGGAGAGACTCTGCTAAAATGGCTTAATTTTATTAGCAAGTGTTTTTTTATAAATGTGTATTTGTACGTAGAAAAGATGATTGTGATCATAATAGTTATAATTTTGCTTCAAATTTTCGTTGAATTTGGTGAATTTTTTTTTCAAGAAATTTAATAATGAGAGTGTTTGAATCATTTTTTGATGATAAAAATAGATTTAGCGCCATCAAGAATTCTGGGCAAACTTAACCGCTATAAGCCAGATTTCTAAAATTTTCTGTCAGATTTGCTTCAAAATCCTGACTGAATTTCCATTATTTTCCTGGCAAAATTATTACCTAGACTTCCACTATATTAAATCTAAGTTGTGAAAAATAAAAAAAAGTTTAAAAGAAAAAAGAGACTAGTAACTTTTTTTTTAATAAATTTTATTGATAAAATTGTTTATATTATTCAGCTTATTCAAAATTCAAAGTACACCAAAAAAAAAACAAAGACCTAAGTTTTAGGTATCTATTATCAAACTTTTTTTCATTTAAATTTTTATAATATCCATTCACATTTGAATTTAATGTGGTAACCATATGTTAAATGTGCAGGTCTCTAAACTGCGAGCATGCGCTTGCATCATAACCACATAAAATATATGTACAGACAGAAATCAATTTAAAATAATTGCTTTTCTTTTTTCTCACTCATCAACTTCTTGTACTAGCCGGCAATCCATCCTCGATGATATTCAAACTGTATTCTGCCTCATTCGAGTGAGTGTTTTTTTTGGCACAATCCAACGCACCCAGAAGAACCACATTGTCTCTGAGCCGCAGGGAAACTGCGAAATAATTGTCAGATAAAGAGCCGTGATTCTCATATTTATGTTCCCAAAACGTCATATTGTTGCTTCTGGGCCAAAATACGACGTCTCCTTTCTCAGATAATTGCTCTGCACACAATCAAAAGAAATCAAACAAAACTGAAACTTTTTCCTCAGCCCATTGGATTTCTTCTGGGGAAACAAACGTGGAAAAGGATTACGTTTTCATTTCATCGAACCTCAATGATTGATTTTGGAAATTTAATCAAACGTCGTTGGATTAAGCATGAGAACACGGAACATTTTTTGTGATTCTATTATTATATAAGTATTTTGTATATAGTTTGAGTGAATTTAATGGTTAAGAGCATGTGTTTCTTTCTAAGAAGTCACTCGTTCAAAACCACACTGTTAGAGAATGTATGCCTTCGTAGACTTAGCAGTGAGGGGGTCTCATACGTTGTGGTAGTCATCATCATATCCTGTCCGGCTTGACTGTGACCTTAAAATTGGATAATAATAATAAACTTGATTATTATTTAAGTATTTTGCATTAAATTAAATGAGGATTATGCAAACTAAAAATTTTATGCTATTATTATGTTCACACTGAAACCAAATCAGTGTGGAGATTGTTATAGAAACTTCTAGAAACAAGTTGTTTGTAAGAGACTTTCACATATGTGGACATGAGAAAATAAAAAAGACTATTAGTGTTTCAAGAACAAAACCAATGAGTCATAATTACTATTGGGTCGAACATCCCCGTCACTACCCTCATCCTAGAAGAAGATGTTTGTTGATCTCCTTGCTAGAATGGTTAACTTCTTGTCAAATTGTCAAAATTTTCCTCCCAATCCTATAGAATTTTTCTATAGAATTTTGTTGTTGAATTCTCCTGTACCTCCCTGTGCTACTTGCAATATTCAAATTACTTTTAACCTTGCGTTCATGAAACCAAAAACCACTTAGAAGTTGGAATCTAGCCCTTCCAACTTGAGAGAGGGCTCTCTGTGTCTGAAATATTCAATCACTTGGAGATTAGGCTAGGTATGGTGCTCAGTGGGTATAAGTTTTAAAGGTTTGCTGGCAGGAAAGAAGATAGATCCATTGGGAAATACAGTCATAAAAGTTGATGATTTCCAATGAGAAGATAAAGAGAAAGAGGGATTTTGTACAAGCGCAAGGTAGTTAGCATTTTTGGAGTTTTTTAGTCAAAATCGTTGTAGAATGGTGAGTGGAAGATAAATGGAAAATGACATATAGAGCATTACACAACAAGATAAATTCTAAATATTATTTTAGCATAAAACATATATGTTTAGTAAACTGAAACATATCACCATTTAAAGTGAATTCTGAGTCAATATCATTGTTCGACTAAACAAAAAGACACATTTCAAAGCATGATTGATAACATAAGGAACTTATAAAACCAAGAAGCACATCTCCAAAGCAACTAACACAAGAATCTCTGTAAAATTTAGCCTCTATCCTTTCATTCATTGGAAAATCAAGAAAATACAATGCACACAGTGTTCTTCCTTCTAAAACCTGACCAACCCTTTGCTCAATTGCAATTACATCATAAATAGACTAAAAAAAATCACTTCCCACCTCTGGGGACCAAATTCCTCAATAGGATTTTTTGTTTCTAGTCAATGCAACAAAAATAGAACTGTTTTCTGAAAACTATTGATTGTTTGACTAAATCTTTCCCAAGCATATTTACGTTAAACACTCACTCCAAATCAAGCCTATGGGTCCTAGGATACCGCATAATATTTACCATAATCATAAAAACAAATCACAATAGGTTTTGAGCTGAATAACTTGGTCAAAATGATGGTTGTGTGGAAATGCAACGTCGGCACTGCTCAACCACCTAATTCAGCAAAAAACAAAAACACAGTAGGAAAGCATAGTGCTCCATGGTTGAAATAGTTCCATTCATTCCCTGAGATGTTCTTTGAATTTAGCATGTGTGAAAAGGTTTGGACATCATCAACTTCCTCCTTAGAATTTTTCTTTCAACACACAAAGCTCCCAACTCTCTACATTTCATCCACAACAAAAACATAGTGCCAGGGAGAAAGTGCAACTCCATTTGTTCTTCATGGTTTTGAGCAACAGTGAGGTCTTTGAACAAGATGCACATGTTGATGATGATGTTGACACAATGTTGATCATGTTGCACACCCCTTTCAATCCCCTTTTACCAAAATGACAAATTTCCTCCTTACATAAAAAACCTTAACCCTGATGCTTGGCTAGGATACAAAACTGATTTGTCTTACCTATTCTAGCATTCAAACTTTGGTGGCTTCAACCAACATGTCCAACTTACCTCTATCTTTCTCCTAAAGCTCCTTCAACTACTGCTTGGAAACCCTTAACTCTTGTTGGGCACGGGATCCCCCAAGGCAAGTTTCGGGGCTTAGAGCCCAAGTTTGACTAAGTTTAATGTAAAGACTTAGTGATGTGTGGGCGCAGAGTGCAAAGATTGTAAATGAATCAGAGGGTTGTCCACCCTCATCTTTGTAATATAATGTCGGCTTGAGAGATCTACCCATGATCTGCGGACCATGGGATTGTATAAATAAAGCAAGGCTCTAAGTTGTAAAGGAAGACAAGAAAGAATGAAATAGATGAATGACAATGAATCGAGTCTGATCTAAGTATAGGGAGAGACGTTGGGTCGTAGAGTAGGAGAAG
>APFE030672242.1:0-11753 GCA_000404065.3 Pinus taeda
TCCTATGCCTTGGCCACAGTGGCCCACATAAATGCAAAATCAAGGGTGGGTCCTACGCTAGAGAAGATATTCTCCTTACAGGAATATGGCACCACAAAATCTGCCTCAAAATCATCCACAACATCTTAAAATACCCTCAAATTAGTCTAATAAAACTCAACAAATATCTCAATTGATGCTTAACACAAATAGTAAAGTAGTTCAACCCATATACAATGTTAAGCTACAATTATTTCCAACCTATAATTTGTCATCAATGGACTGTAAAGACACCCATTTGCGTTTTGGGAAAGTATTAGAAAATAAAACTTCACCTATCATTCAAGAACAATATGATGAGGATAATTCCCCAGAACCAAGATTACTTCCCTCTGAAAATCAAGGAATAATAGTTAAACAACCTCTTGAAAAAGAACATGCTCCTTACCTTGAGAGTTTGAGTTTGGAAAAATCCCATGTACAACCCGAGTTTGATTTTCTTAGAGAGCTAAGGAACATATGTGTGAGAATTCCACTATTTCAATCCATTCATGATGTTCCTATATACGTGAAGGCAGTTCAGGAAATCTGTTTAAAAAAGTCAGGAAGGAACCCTAAGATAGTCCAGGTCATAGGGAATTGTCCGACTCAATGTCAAGGAAGATATTCACAACAAAATATGGAGACCCTAGGAGTCTTATTGTGACAGTTAATATTAATAATATACCTAAAGAATACACTCTAATTTTCCTAGGGGAAACCATCAATGTTATGACTAAAGAGCTATGACTTAATGTCAAGGAAGATATTCACAACAAAATATGGAGATCCCGAGAGTCTTGTTGTGATAAATATCAGATACTTTAATTGACTTAGGGGAAACCATCAATGTTATGACTAAAGAGACTATGGAAAGGCTTGGCTTACTAGGTCTAAGACCAACTCCCACTATACTCCAACTGGCTGATGGATCTACCATCTAATAAGGAGTGGTGGAAAACATCATTGTTTCCAAATACTCGCGAGAATATCTAGTTGATTTCATAATTCTCCATCCTAAAGATAAACTTGGAGGTTATCCATTGATCTTAGGGAGACCCTAGTTGGATACAAAATATCCCTACACTAGTTGGAGGTCTAGGGACATGACTATTTCACATGGGAATTCCACAAAAAAAGCTTATAATGTAGATGCTAGAAAATCAATGCATTTGTTGATTAATATTGATTTTCCTTCTTGATAAATACTTGTGATATTTGTTGGCATTTTATTATTATGTCTTACTTCTTCATAAATCACTTATAAAAACATGAAGATCACAAAACACAAAGAGAACGAGATATATGATCCACGCCAAGGAAAAAACCCCACAACTGAGGAAAACCCAAACAATCCTCTTCCTATAGAATTAGATCAAAATGAGACCTTCAAGACTCGAATAACAAGACAACTTCCTCTCTAATATCCCCAAGTTGACCCTCCTCCCAAGTCATAGTCAAAGTCAAGCTTCTTCAAACTTCAATTAGACTGCAAAATCAGGTTACTGTCTTATTACCGACTTCATATAAATTTTAGCCCTATAAAAAATTGCAGACTTATTTATATTTTCAGCCCTGTCACAAAAATGTATACTTCTTCGTATTTTTAGCCCTATCAGAAAATTCCAGGATGCTTCAAATTTTTGTCCCTACCACAACTTCAGAAAACTTGCTTGTCCTTCCATAAAAACTCGTGTATCCCTACCACTAAAACTGACATCTTAATTCAGAACCTGAATGAACTTCATGCCTTTAAGTGGATGATTCACACCTATATATGGTTCTTTTTCACTATGAAGGGTCATCTTGTTCAAAAATATGACTTGACGAATTGGAGGGTCGACTTGGTCTTATGGAGGACTATTTAACTCTTTGAATAAAAAAAGTATTTTCCTTTTCTTACAAAGAGTCCATATAGAATTTAACTCCATTTCAAGTATTTGACTTAACAAATACTTGAAAGCATGAAGAAGGTTCTTAACCTAGATTTGAGCATGAAACCCATGCTTGAAAAAATAAAATTCTTTTTCTTCTTCTTTTGCATAGAATACAAATTAATATGAAGACTAAACCTAGTTACTTTTCCAACAATACCACCATACTAAACCTTCACTAGAATATGAGAATCCTTTATGGTTTGAAGATAATGATGAGGAATCCACTAGACCTATTTTGACCCTTGAGGAGGATGCTACTTTCAAGGAAGATACTAAAGATGATTTATTTGTACCATTATAGACGACCCTCATGTTGACCATTTCTCACCATATGATCAAGTCTTAGGGAAACATTTTCAAGATACATGCTCTCATATTGAATTGATACAATAGTTAGATATGATAGCTCCACTAAGTGTTGATATTGGAAATCAATCCTTGCATGTCAAAATCCATCCTGGAAAAACTCTTAATATCAATGCCATTTTGGAACCCTAAAAAAAAAGTAACTCATAGAAGTACTTTAAAAGATAGTAGTGCTTTTTCCTATGACTATAGTGATATGAAATGAATTCTTCCTAATCTTTGTACTCATCAAATCTATATAAAGGAGGATGCCTGACTGGTTAGGAAACCCTAGAGGAGGATGAACCAAGCTCTAAAAGACATTTTGAAGAAGGATTTGCATAAATTTTAAATGCTAACTTTATTTAACCTAATTCTGACAACAAATGGGTCTCTCCCTTAGTTATTGTTCCCAATAAGAATGGGAAATCGTGAGTATGTGTCAATTATCAAGAGTTTAATAAGGCTACCTTGAAATACTATTTTCCATTACCTTTTATCGATAAAGTGTTAGATACCTTTGTTGGGAAGAATTTTTTCTCTTTTCTTGATGGATTCAATGGCTACAATCAAATTTACATAGCCCTTGAGGATCAGGAAAAGAATACTTTCAGTTTTCCATTGGGAGCATATACCTACCGAGTGATCCTATTTGGTTTATGTAATTCTCCAACAAGTTTTCAACAGGTTGTTCTTGAAATATTCTCTGATCTAACCAATGATTGTGTTGAAATCTATATGGATGATTTCACTATCTATGGAGAAAATTTAGAAGAAGCCTTGAATAACTTGGAGAAGGTATTGATTCACTATCAAGAGATGAACCTCACTCTCAGTGGTGTGAAGTTTTAGATGCTTCTCAATCAGGGGATTGTTTTAGGACATCATGTTTCCTCTGAAGGGATGAGAGTGGACCCTGCCAAAATGTAAGTCATTCTTATGCTAGCCACTCCTACCACACCTTAAGATGTCTGCAAATTTTTGGGCTATGTGGGATACTATTGAAGTTTTGTAGAGAATTTTACCAAGATAGCTTCCCCCCTATTTCATTTTTTAACACAGGTTGTATAATTGTCCTCGAATGATCAATTCTAGCTAGCCTATGATATACTTAAATAGAAATTGTCCACCGCTCCCATTTTGTGAGGTCCTAGTTGGTTTGTACCCTTTCACATTCACATTGACACTTCTGATAAATCTATTGGGTCCGTACAAGGACAAAGAGAGGAACAAAATCCATATTCCATCTATTATATATGTTAGTAAAAATTTAATGCTAACTGAGTTAAATTATACAATTATCGAAAAATAATTCCTTACCATAGTCCATGCCATTAAAAAATTTTGCCATTACATTACTGGATACCTTGTGTTTGTGCACACCAACCACTTTTCCATCTAATGCCTCATGAAAAAACTCATCACTCATGGAAAAGTTACTAGGTGGTTACTTCTTTTGTAAGAGTTTGACATCACTATTATTGATAAACCCTTGGAAGAAAAATGTTATTGCCAATTTTTATCAGGAATCCATAATGAAGATAAGTTTGAATCTATAAAAGATGATTTTCCAAACAAATATTTGTTTTATTTGTCTATTAATGTACCTTGGTTTGTAGATATTTCTAATTATTTGGCTGCAGGGAAGCTTCCACGACATTTATTGCCTAGAGAGCAACAAAATGTTGTGAGGGATATTGCCAAGTACTCTTGGATTCAAGGATACTTGTTTCAAAATGGGCCTAATCATGTGATTAGGCGATGTGTCTGAGAAGATGATATCTATGACATCTTAAAGGATTATCATGATGAGTCTTATGGAGGGCACTTTGCAAAAAAAAGAAACAACAAACAAAGTCCTATGACGGGGATATTAATGGACCACTATTTTTAGAGACACTAAGTAGTATGTCATAAGTTGCAACAAATAATAGAGAATGGGGAGGCCAACACAATATTACGAGATGTAATTGCAACCATAGATAATGTTACAACCCTTGATTTTGTGGGGCAAATTAATATACCATCTAAGCAGAAATCGTACATCTTGGTATGCACTGATCATATGATCAAATGGGTGGAGGCAAAAGCTCTATCAAAGGAAACTAAGCAAGTAGTGGATGAATTCTCATATGTGGAGATAATTTTTCTATTTTGCATTCCATAGAATATTTTTATGGATCAAGGAACTTAGTTCACTTCAAAACTCATCTAGTCCATTGCTGAGAAATTCAAGATTAAAGATCGAATGTCCACCCCTTATCATACACGGGAAAATGGAAAAGTTGAAGTCACCAACAAGGTGCTAGAAAATATTGCGACCAAGACTGTGTAATAACATTATAAGGATTGGGTCCATAAGCTTATAGAGGCCTTGTGGGATTACATAATTACTTGGAAGAATGTCGCAGGTTTCACTCCATACGAGCTCGTGTATGGGAAACCAGTTGTTCTCCCTATCAAGTTCAATATTAAGACACTAGGGACAACCTTACAAGTAGGGATGGATCTTTCTGAGGCACAACACCACCATATGGATGAGCATAATTAAATTGATGAGATTCACAAAGATTCTATACATAAGATGATTGTTGTACAAAAACAACGCGCAAAGTGGAACGACAAGTTTATAAAGAAGAAAAAGTTCAAACAAGGGGATTGGGATCTCTTGTTTAACTCTATATATAAGGATTTGAAAGGTAAACTTTATACTTGGTGGTTGGAGAATTATGAGATCAAAATTGTATTTGATAATGGGTTCATACGACTCCATATTATTGATGAGGCCAGACACCATTAATGACTAATGGACATCGATTGAGGTTATATGAGAAACCCAAATCTAAGGAATAATTTATTAAGGGGTTGCAAAAGAAGTACGATATAAAAGTCATAGAGTGAGTGGATATTTCTCTCCCTTCTATGAATCTTTATTTTTTAAGTCCATTTCATTGGAAAAAAGGAGAAAAATGATGAAAATAAATTGTAGTGAAAACTAAGTTTCTAGGTACTATTGACACTAGTGATGTTAGGAAACCAGATACTAGTTGACATGACAAGGAATAAGAAACTTCCAATTGTGAAAAAAATTTAGGGTGAAAATGGACGAGCTTGTGTTATAAATCTCGGGTTCCAATTGGAATAGCTCAAAATAAAAATAAAGATTACATATGTTTTCTTTGGCATGATTTTTGTAACATTGTGTGATCTCAATATGATTGATATCACAAGAGGATTACGACTATAACCTCCCTAATGTTATCCTTTAGGACTGGACCACATAATAAGGAAAAAAGAATGGCGATATTATCCATCACATGCTCTTTTCCATGGGTTAGGTACTCTTTGACCATCTCTTTGGTTTCTTTTCTAAGAGATTTATAGGAGTTAGTAGCATATTAAACGAACCATGAGCTTGCCCAGATATATTCACCTTATATTTTTTCTTGTGAATTAGCAAACTTACCCTTTATCTATCCTATGTCACCCTCCTACTCTTCCCCTGATTTCATCTTCTTGATCCTAATCACCTTCCTAACCCAAATCCTAATGTATGTTAACAAAACCCAACTCTTATCCCACTTATGCATAACATAATTAACCTTATGCCTAAAATAACTCTAATACTAATGCACCCACTACACATCATTTCATCATTATTTAAAACATTATTTTAACCATATATTAGTCCAAGCCACTTGGTGCATTATCTTTGTACCCTAGTTTTGCAATGAAATGGTCATTTCATAGCATGTGTTGTATTCCATAGCATGATATATGATTTGGTAGCATGTATCTTCACATGATCAACAATACCTGTAGGACGCGTATATTATGGTGTGAAAATAACAAATGATATTTTTTAGCTGACGATTGGGAAATGATTGTGGGCATTAATGGTGGAATTTATTTCAATTTTTTTGGTTTGAAAGTTGTTGGGAGAAGGGAAGCAAGTTTCATTTGTTATAGACAACACAAAGTTGGGAAAAATGGGTGATATGCAGATCCTATTGGAGGAATTTGATAGGAGAAGATTATAGAGAACAAAAGGAAAATATGGGAGGAACCATAATGCAAACTGAGCCCACGGATGTGGAAGAAATAAGAGCTAACTAGGTCATATGGGATATTTTTTTTCGAGCCGAGTGTATAATATTCTTGGATAAATTTCAAGGGCATGATACCCAAATCACTCTAGAATTCATTAGTACGTTCAATGGAGCCAAAGCTTTGGTTCAACAACTTACCATTCAAGTAAATGAAGAAACATTGGAAGCAAGCATTAGACTACCTCAAACCGATAAGACATGGTACAAAATCCTTAACATTTCAAATGAGAAGTGGTGTACCTTTTGGACGAGCCTTCATAATGCCTGATCTAAAAAAGGGAATAAAAAGGGAATTTTTGCAACCTTTGTGGTGCAACATCCTTTATTTTGTGTAGAACTTTATTACTTGTGAGGGTCACTTCAACAAAGTCTACCATTATCACATTCACATTTTGATGCACTTAGCTAGGACTAAACCAATGAATATGCCTTACTTCTTGCTAAAGAGTTTGACCAAGATGGACACGAATGTTTGGAAGAGAAAAAATCCAGAGTCTGCACTCTTTCATCAAGTAATTATTAAAATATTTTTAAAGATGAGGTAAGTCGTATTGGGATTCCATGGGGTTCATTTCCATAGGGTGGAAAAACTAAACCAAGAGTGTCAGCTTTTCCTATTACTAAGAAGATGGCATCTAAAATAAAAAATGATTTAATTCCATAGGCTAGCCCTAAGAAACAATACCCTACTATGGATCTGCAATGAGAAAGGGAGAACAAATTGATGAAGACCCCATTGACATCATCGGCGACGACGGGCTAGAGACAGAGCCAATGTAGATGGATATAGTTGATACTTATGAAGACAATTCTCCATTCTAGAGTGAAGGCGATTGTCGAGTGCAAGAAGAAGCTATGCAATTTCATGGTGGGATGACTCGTGATAAAAAGAAGAAATCAAAGGTAAGAGGTAAGGCCTTGATGGCCCGACCTTTTCGATTACTAGACTTACAAAAAAAATGACTTCTGTTACAAAATAACAAGCTTAGGGTTTGATTTCAAAAACTCAGATAAAAAATTCTTAACATGGATACTCTTTTGAAATCCATTGATCAAGTTGAAGGACCTAAAGTTATGGTCGAACAATATTCTCAAGAGTGTACTACAAAGGCTCATCATCTTATTAATAGATCCTCGATAATGATTACCAACACCTATATGTTACTGTAGCTTAAACCTAGTATTCCTCAGTGGAAAACAAAAGGTGATCTCTTTGACCTTGGAATAATAGACAAAGAAAACCATTGATAGGTAAAAAAGAATATAAAGAGGTGGTTCACTATGTATCTGGCACAGAAGGCTAAGTGGGGTGCAACAATTAAAAAATGAAAAGAAAAGGCTTTACAGGAAGAGAAACTTAAAAAGTTTGCAACTAACATGGGATTGTAGGCCCTCACATGTCAAGTGCCCTCACGAGTCTACTCTATATAACTACATGAATGTTGGGCATCCCTATAGCTTAGGAAAATTGCAGTTGGGAAACCACATGAAATTTCACAGTCATAAGAGTTTATAGATATATATTTCAACACTAAAAATTCTAATTGGAATCTTCTATGTGAATTGTACTTTTTTAATTTCACTTTGCTAGGGAATTCCAAATAGAATCTCAATCCATTTGTAGGAGATGTTCAATTTAGGGCTTTAATGTCCTATATAAAAAAATTTCTACAGTGGAGGAAGTCTCATAGTTTTTATGGAGCATAAGAAACCATATCAAACTTGGTCATTAGGGAAGAGTATCCTTTGATAGGACCAATTCGTGATGATTTGAATTGACTAAGGATTGATCCTACAAATGTAATCACCATCCAAAATAATCGAGGTTTTGCTACTACAAAGCATCAAGATATGATTAGAGGTGAGTCTTGCAGGGATCTACTTATCTCTTAGTATATGTGTAATGATTTCCCAAAGTATGCTCAACAGAGGCACTTATTGGGATATCCATGGTTTTGTTTAGTCCTCAATCGAGCCATTTTTTACACCAGTTATATGCTGAAGTTTGGAACCCAATGGATTGAGTTCAGGTTTCATTTTCTAATTATCTAGTGTCCCACTAGGTTTTACCAAGACCCTATCCATTGGGACGAAATGGAGGAATAAACATGATGGCGTGAGTTAGAGCATTCTTTGTGGTATTATTACATTGGAGAAATCAACCACCCTTTGTATTCATGGAGTGATGTACATGCATGCCTTCTATTAGCCCCACTCTCACATTAAAAACAATTCTAAGTCCAAATAATTAAATTAATTAAAATCATGAAAGTTAGGATTTAATCCTACCTTTCTAGATTGAGTTTGTTCCTCATGGTTAGGAGTTAGTTTAGGATTAGTTGATTGAGATTCTCTCTCCAACTAGTTAGGCTCCTAGATTAATGTGTCGTTGAGATATTTTCTCAACCAAAGTGTCCAAGATAGATGTACTATATTGAGACCAACTTCCTCATGTATTTATTTGTACTATTATCATTCTTTGTACATTGGATTGATTAATAATGAGAATGTGAGGAATGCTAGGCTGATGCCTTGTCTGCCATGTCTGGTTTTTCTATATGTCTGATATTTATTTTATGAGTGTGAGTGTGTATTATTTGTTTATTAGTTTTCAACATGTGGAATCAGAGAAAATTTGATTTTTGTGGAGCTTGTGCAAGGAAGAGTGGGAGAAGTGAAAGAACTATAAGAAGCACACACGAATTGAAGTAGAATGGAGAGCCTCGGGATGAGATGTACTTTGTAACTGATCCATGGGAATCATGCCGTATGTAATTCTGAATATGGTGCATAAATTTTGACAAAGAAGTATGTGGCACGTGAGCAAAGGCAGAGAGATGCCTCAGAGGTGAGGGAATTATCTTCAGTCAAGTACAAGCACAAGCTAAAGACCTGGAATTCCATGTTGTGCCTGAACCTTGGCCTTCTCCTTCTCGTTGTTTCTCCTCCCTCATGTGATTATGAATTTTACTACCCCATCACTTCCATCATCCCAACTTCTACTCATGTCCTCTATTCTAGTCACAGTGCTACTTTTCTCTAAGTTTAATATCCATGTAGAGGAATAATGCATAATTGCTGCACCTACCAAGTTGGGTTCTGTTATCACTCAGGTTGTTCCCTGCTTCCTAAAGGGAATATAGCCGAGGTAACCACTAACCAATATTTTAGTTACAGGTCCTAGCCTACTTGCAACCAGAGAGGGCTCTCTCTTTATGATTTAGCTTTGTTGGTGGGTGATTTTAGGCTAGTTATGGTGTGCTGATTTTGTTTTGAATTTGGTTGGTTGGTGAATTCAAACAGAGCTGAGGTATAAATTACAAAAAAGTTTTGGACCATTGGGCAATGGAGTTCAGGGCAGTGTGCTGCTGAAGTGTGTTTCTGAAGACAGAGTATTGCTGCAAAGCCAGATAGGCATCTGTGGAACAATTTTTTGAGATTAGGTAATGAAGTTATGGAGTTAGTGAGTGAAAGGAAATTGAGAATCTTCCACTATGCTAACAAGGGGAGAAATGAAAGTATTGCTTAAGAGCAGTTAAGAATTCTTAAACAATATTCACAGTGAGAGAATTAGTTTTAGACGATGAGCAATTTAGAATTCATATCATGGCTAGATCCGAAGAAAAACATATTTAAAATAGAGATTGAGCATAGGGTGTATTCAAACAAATCCTAAGCTATTATTTTTCTCTATTTACTATGATCATGAACATATATAAATTATTGCATACACAGAAAGACAAGAACACGGTTCAGAATAACTTATTGTTCCAGCAAATGACACATGAATTCTGCAACATAACACAGTCATCCATTTCCACCTTCAGACAGTATAGGAACTAGGAACTCCACCAGCAATTTGTATTAGCAAAGGTCTCAGATATACAATACAGCTCTTCTGAAAGAGTTTCACTACAACCCACCCTCAATACGTTCTTTGAGGGGATATATATACAAAAGTAGGATACAAAATATCTAGATAGTGAGTTATTGTGCAATAAATTACACCACCAACTCTCTTACAAAAAGTAAATGCAAGAAATAACTACAGCAATTAATGTTGAGATGGCAGCTATCTTTCTGTCAGGCAATTTTTGACTTTTTGGATCAGCAAAGTTGGCTGTAGCTGTGTCTTTAAATTTGCGTTAATTGAGCCTGTTGTCTGAGTGCTTTGATGAGTCACTGTACGGATGCTTCCTGTGATATCTGCGTGCTTGATTATCTGCTGACCTGTACTGTGATTGAGATCTGAATTTTCACAAAAGAGAAATAATATAGTGGAATCACCTGGGCAGAACTTCCAACATTGCCTGCCACCAATCAGCTGGAGGTAGCTGATGTCTCCTTATTTTTACAAGTGTTTCATCTGCTTCAGTATATATGTAAAAATTTGGAGGCACTTCAAACAAATGATTTATCTCATGCTCAATAAAAAATAAATTTTCTAATTTGTCATACAGAGACTGCCCAGAGGGAGGCCCTGCTTCTTCTGTGGATCTGGTGGATGTTGTGATCTGATTCTCAACATAATTGTTGATCCTTGTGATATATTGATCATATGACAGCAGTTGTCCTGTGCCAGTCACTAGGCTAGGCAGTCCTTTATCCTGCAATACTGTCATCTTTGCCCTGAATTCATCTATTTCTGCCTTCATATCCTAACATTTCCTTTCTAGAGTTTGAGTGAAATTTCTCAAAGTCAACACTTTTTTGGCTGTCAGGATAGTGTCTGTTCTGCTATTTATTTCCAGTGCTGCCAATTCCTCCCTAGTGTGAGTATTGAGGAAATGTATCATTTTATTGGCCTGCTTAGGCATGATTCCTAGTGCTGTTCTGGCCTTTTGTATTTCAACATGAGATATGCCTATTAGTTCAATTTGCTCATGTATTGCCTGGATTGACCTCCATTGGTCATGGATTGATTGGCCAATTTTGGCCCAAATTATCTTCTTGATTTCTGCCAGGGTCTTGCCTAGAAGCAATTCTTTTTCCAAAGCTTTCACTTTGGTTTCCAAGGCCTTTATCTCTCTCTGCTTCTTTACCACTATCATCTTGGACTTATCATAGCTGGCCTCTAGCTTGGCCAGTCTATCTTTGGCTTCATTGATTTTTGTCACCTGAACCTCAAGTTCCTTGATAGCTTTCATCAAGTCCTCCATGCTCATGCTTGATTCTTCTGCTGCTGTTATTTCTGCTGTTGCCTCTATTGCTGATGTGGTTGTGGTAGGTGCTGGAATAGCAGAAGGGGCTGCTGTTGCTTGTGTAGGAGGGACAGGGCCAAGAGTTGTAGAAGTTTGAGGGGGCTGGGAGGTTGACTCCCCTTGCTTGTCCTGCAATGCCTTTT
>APFE030672242.1:12735-27203 GCA_000404065.3 Pinus taeda
ACAGCCATAGATCCTGATGACTGTGTGATTTTGGTATAAATACCAATCACCTATTTTGTAATTCCTGGACAGCTGTAAGATTTTCTGCATATCTTTGGACAATCTGGCAGGAGGAATCCTTTTCAAGAGGCATGTGACTGGATAGACAAATTGGTCAATGAATTCACAGTAGGAGTAGGGAGAGTGCTGGACTTGATGGAAAACTGAAGACCAGAAGATGACAGACCTCCTCTCACCCTATGAATCTAGCTACTTGATGTGGCACTGGAAGCAATCTGTCTGATAGTACATGAAGAGGTGATAGATGTATGATGAATATTTAAATATTGCTTCCCTGTCCAGCCTCAGCAGTTGGTCATGTATCTTGTTGGCAATAAACTTGGCATAATTGTATTTTATAGCAGGGGGCTTCCCAAGGCTATATGCAGATAACAAGACCAACACAGTTTCATCAACATGTTCATTTATAGAGAATCCTAGCACAAAGGATATCATGTCCACAAGCAGCTTGCCTACCTCATTGAAATTTGCATATGGGAAAGGAGGTGGCCTAGAAGGCTGGCAGTCTGCTCTCATGAAAGTTTTGGCAACTGCAACAATCTCAATGCTAAAGAGCTTGGAGCCCTCATCTAGCAAATACTTTATGGAAAAAGGGTAGAGCAACTGGGTTTTCTTGTAATTTAGCATCTGATTGATGGAATCAGGAGTTATGTAAAAGACGATGCTCCAGATGGAGACTTAACAGCTTTGAGTTTTTGGTCATAATTTTTTGCACAGAGGTGAATGACTTCAGGAAAGACATTAACAGAAGGCAAGAAATAGATAGGCAGATTTGATTCCCAGATACCATACATGTCACTATTGTCCAAGTGACTATTCCTCAGCTGGCAGAAGGTCTGCAGGTGGTTCCTCTCTGCCACAAAATCTGCAATGAGGAAATCATTGTCCACCAGAGGCATAGCTTCAAGCTCCTTACTAAGTGGATTAACAGGAGCAACATCTAGAGCAGATGGAGTGGCCATGTTTGAAATTTACTGGATGTTTACTTGAGCTTAGGATTAGTACAAAGGCTAAGGATTGCCCACTGAATTGTGTTTGAAAGTGAGCAGCTCTGAGAGTATGAGGAGACTTTTTTACAGGGTTGATGAACTGTGGGGCACTCTGTTGGAAGAAACCAGAGTGTTTTGAGCTAAGTAGTTGGTTTTTTCAAAGGGAATTCTGATAACAGGGATCAGTGTGCAGTTATATGGGCTTTAGCCGGTAGCCCGACTTCTAAAATTGCTTTTTCATGGTGAATTTCGTAGAAGGGCATGGGTTTTTGTAGAGCTTCGTGGTGCAGGGACTTTACCAAGTTTTTGGGTAGTTTTAGCGGATAATTTGGTTGTGAGGAGCTTTGCAGAAAATTTTTTACAGGAAATTTAGGAGAAAAATGGCACACACATGGGTGAAATAGGTCGACTGTGGCAAATACTTGGATTTTTCAGTACCAATGGTGTCAAGCTGGAACAATGGTAAGAAAATTAAGTCAACTTTGAGGGTGGCAGCAGCTTGGGTGAGCAAATTCTTGATTTTGGCTGCAAACGACGTCTTCCACATGCACAGCAGTTTGAAAACGACAAGTGAAAATGACACAAAATGGTCATTTCCCGACTTTTTATGCAAATTTGGCCTTTTGGCGCCTTGATGACATCGACATGATGTCATTGGTGGGTCCGGGTACGGCAGGGTGACGTGGCGGCTGACGTGGGTGACCATGTGGGCGGATGGATGACATGGAGGCAACGTGGAGCAGCGGTGGCGGATGAGGGTGCTGACGTCATGCTGACGTGGGTATGACATCAGTGGGAGGGGATAGGCGGTAAGCGGTTTCCCCAGAGCACCCTTGGGCAGTAAGTGGTAAGAGGGGGGTGGGGTGGGCGGGGTGGGGGGGGGCCGCTTGAAACAACCCCGGGGTTGACGCATGGCGGGGTGTACGGCATTAAAAAATCCGCATACCCCCGACGACACTACACCTCTGCTATTCGCAGGTGAGATCGACCGCCCACCGTTAGATCTGTGGGGCCGACGATCGAACGGCTGGCGGCGTACATGATGTGATAATGGCTTATGGCTGCGGGGACCCGCCGATTAAAATAATCGATTAAATATATCGTGCGTGGGGTGGGTTTTTAACTTAGGGTAGTGGGTATAATGTATTCGCGCCTGTTTAAAAATGTTTTATTTGAAAAACATTATAACCAATGTATTAGTGCAGAAGGGTAATGAAAGGGTTGTGAGGGTGGAGACCATGGGTTTTTAATTTTTTTAACCAAAGTTTTTATTTAAAAACCCATAGTTCAGGGTAGTGGAGGGTTAATATTAACCCATGATGGATTAATATTCCCCAAATCATTACTATATAGCTATATTGCTAGGGTGAGGGTATTTATATAGACTTTTTTGGGATTTTCACATAGATCTTTGTAGAATTAGGGAAGGGGGATGCTTAGGGAGCTAAATAATACATTAGTTGTTAATATGACATTGTGAGGTGAGTGTGTAGGGGCAAATGCTAAGCTTTAAGAAGCAAAACTTAGGAATAGAAGATGAGTGGAATTGAGAGTAAAGATTTTTACAAAAGAAATTTGGCTTCTTTCCCTTGACTGGACTTCATGGTTTGACCTGGTACTTTGTCATGGAATGAAGTGGAACAGGACACTTGAGCAGATCCCAAGGTTCTTGGGGGATGTTAATAAATGATGTTTGGGGAAAAAGGGGAAAATTAGACATGCTTCCATTGTTATGTCCTCAACCTCTGCTATGGTGCCAATACCCTAAATGGAATGAGTCTTGCTCTTAATAATCCAACTGGTGATGGCCCTTCACTTCTGCAACCTTACACTACTTACCCAACCTAGTAATCCTAACATTTTTTCTTCACTTGAAGTGGGTGCACTTGAATTAGCAGACCCTGATTGTTCTCCTTTCTTTTGACTGCCCTTCTATCTAAATCTACCCTTATTTCTTCCAAGGACCCAGATTAAGCAGTTGGGCTCCTTCATTTCTCTACCTAGCTAGTCATCTGCCAAGCTTGAGCTGTTTGGACAGGAACCATTCTCTATTCTACAAAAAGCAATTTAAACATGGCATGGTCCAGATTAGACTGTTGGGCCATCCATCAAGTATGATTAGCACCAGTATTTGTAGACTGTGTTACTGCCATAAGATAGTAGTGGCATTTTGACTGGCCACTTTCCTGGTCTTTATTTTGGGGCTCATTTTCACTATTCTTTTGACCATTTGATTTTCTTGCCTTTTGATTATTCTTTTAAGGCATACCCTCTTTTCATTTTTTAATTTTTCTTAGTATGTACACAAAATATGGAACCTTTGCAGCCTGCAATGATGAACATATTTAGCCCTTCCACTGTCAATCATGAAAGATGAAACCTATTGGTATAGGAACCTAACAGGTTCCATACCCTTGACTTTGATGGCCGAGATAACCCTAACAAAATGATCAATGCGTAGCATTGCGACATCCTCAAACCACCAATTTTGTGGAGCTGATTGACCCTTGTTATTGTTATAAAATTCATGATGATCTCTGATTTCATCCCAAATATGAGGAGGCTCAGTATTTAGGTGAATGTTCCTGTTGGTAATTGTAGAGGTACAAAGCTAGTTTATGCCCCTTGGATCTGTGCACGCCTTCCATGCTATTGAATCACAACTCCTTATCACTAACTAGAGATGTTCTGGCCATGGAGAAAGTTCATCACAACTTTTCAACACAAGTATAAAGTCTTTCCACAACGACCACACTATAAGGCCAGAAAGATCTCAGTTTTGGAAATAAGATTACCTTCCTCCAGATCTTCTATCATTTCCAGGAATATCATCAAGCTTTATACAATCCTGACGCGCTGACTCACTACAGACCAGTAATTGGTTTAGTCGCCACTCCTTGATAACATAGGGAACTTGTGCAGATGAAAGCTCTAGCCATTGATCTCCATAGTCAGATCGCTCTCTAGGTCTAGCTCTACAAACTAGGTCTGACCCTTGCATTAGAATCCTTGTGCTTTCATTTCGGCCCTGGAGCACTCGATGAAGCTTTGGGAGTTAGGGTGCTCATAATCTACTTCGATCTCTAACGTCGTGTTTAGAGTATTGTTTGAATTCCTCATAGCAGAAACTAGGCTTGTAAATAAGTTGGGTTTCCTACAAGTCTGGCTTACACATATTACTGATAAATTCAGAGAAGCAGTATTATATCGTATCCAAATGAGATAAATCCCTCGGCTCACCAGTGCCAAATTTATAATGACGACTTGAAGGATTGAAACCATATTGGCCCTGTGTGTACAAATTTCTCCTAGAATGGTTGTAGCTGACAGATCACTTGGTTGATTCGTTGTCTGAGTCTCCTAGTAGCATGGGATTCTCCGGTGAGCCCAGCTCAAAGCAATATTTCTTCAAAGCAAGAGCTTTAAGTTTAGGGCAATTGGATTTGAATGAGTCCGCATGGTTGGATAATTTCAATTCAGAAGCTTCAGTTTTCTAAGGCTCAGGCCTTTCTCCCATGTCACCATTGGACAAGGAGCTCTGGGCTTACATACGCTTGCGCTCAGATGCAGGGGACTCCATGGATGTACTGCATTTGAACTAAATTAAACATTAGCAACCAGTTTCAGGAGAGAAAAACATATCATACCACCTTGACCAATATAGATTACATCCTCCGAATTATCCATGTCATTTTCATATTCCCCTGAGAGTACTATTGCAACAACAATTAGAAAAGGTGCATTGCAAACGGGAAGTGAGAATGCACAAATTTGCATAGCCACTAGTTTTTGGCATCAAGGGAGCGAACCCGACTACACTACAAAAAGTTTAATTCACTTCTTTCAAAGTGATTTAAAAAATGAAGGAGAGATAAGTAGTGTTTGTAATTTTTATTTTTATTTTGATGTGATGGAGAAATAAGGTATATTTTTCTGAGTGATTTTTTAGGAGAGATAAAGAGTGGATAAAATATTTTTTATTTTATGGAGTCACAAGGGTGAAGATTGGGATTAATTCTGAATAAGGTTGATATATTTGAAGTTATAAGTGAAATTTTGTATTTTGAGTGACAAGTGAAGATTTAAAAAAAAGGGAAGCTCACTGTTATATTTTGAAGAAATCTTCATTTTTTAGTAGATTGAGTCAGCGTACATTTATTTTTGAAGACAAGTTGCTTCAAGAATATGTGATCTTGGCATTCTCATTGTTGGAGAAATTTCATTCATGATGTTGAGAATGTGAAGGTTGATGCACTCCCATATTTAAATAAAAACATATCTTTTTGGTTTTGCTTGTGTCCTAGATCCGCCCAAAATTGAATAATGGGATCTTAGGTACACCGTGTGCAATGAATGTGTGTGCATGACTTGTATTTAGATTATAAAAATTCTCTCTTTGTATTATGCTTATAACAACTACATGCACATAAACAAGTTCAAGTATAAGAATGCTTAATCAAGCTTAAGCACACAAGCACAAATCGTCACATAATCAACTTGATAAGATGATCTTCCAAGAAAGCACATTTCACATCATGAAATCAAAGAAATCATGTTAAGGACACTAGAAAATCAAGCAAGTCAAGTCAAGACATTTCTGCATCAACATCCAATCAAGCTATCATCTACATCAACAATTTTTTTGTAGCAATTCAACAACAATTTTTTGCTAATTGCACTTGCACCATTTTTTAATAAGCTCAATACAAAATTGTAACTTGCAAATCATAATTTGTAAATTGCATTGTAATCAAAGTCAAATTGAGTTGAATTGTAAGGGTGCATTCTCGGTTGTAACCGACACCCTAATTTGAAATGTTAAGGTGAATACATTAAGTCATGTAAGTCTTCAACTGAGTCATTAAGATTGAACTTGTCATTTGTCTCTTGGGTACATTTTTGACAGTGTTCGACACCCTTTCGTTTTAGAATCAACACATTCAGTGAGTGTATTCAAGAAAGCACAAAGTAATCAATCAAGTAAGTGCAAATAAAGCAAGTGAGTGTGTCATTCAAACAATCAAAGCAAGTGAGCATGTCAATCAAACAACCAAGCAAGTGAGCGTGTCAAAATCAAGTGCGAAAGTTCGAAGCATGACATCTACAACAAGCGAGCCAATGTGAAGTTGATTGAAGCATTCACAAAGTGTGAGTGAAGCATTCAAGCAAAGTGATTGTCATCAAGCGAGTATGAAATCAAGAGTTCAAGCAACCAAGTTATAAAGCTCTAGCATGTAAAGCATCAGCAATAAGCAACAATACAAGTGAGCCTGAATTCAAAGTGAGCAAGCTAACATGGCGAAAGACATTCAACTATCCCAACTTCTTAACAATTTGATTTTATCATCAGTTGGCGACATGGTGCACATCAACAAAACTGCTCTTGCTGACATTCAAGTGCATATTCAACATGCACATGAAACGATTGAGTTCCTTCAACTGGAGTCGCAACTGTAGAGAAATGAGTTGCAAGAGAAGCATGTTGCTTCCAAGTCTTTGACCAATACAGAGACAGTTGATCATTCGACTTCATTCATCCAACTAGCTTCAAGTGTTGAAGTTGTTCCAGTTCAACTTTCTTCCAAACCCATCATCAAGCCATGGGAAGAAATTCAAAATACTCGAAATCGACGTGGCTTAGGATATGTCAATGATAACAACAACTTACATATCCCTAATTATTCAAATCCCATTCAGTGCACCAGTGCCAGATTACTTGAAAAAATCACTTCAGCAAGTTCTTAGCAACTTGCAAACTGATGTCAATGCACACAAACTGAAGTTGCAGACAAATAGAAGTGAACACAAACTCAAGTTGTAGACAAACCGAAATTTTCTCATTATCAAAGAACCGATCATCTGGAAAATCAATGTTTTGATCTCCATCCTTGTAGCCATTGTGAAAATTCAAATCATACATTAGAGAAATGCTGCAACCAATGACAATTAGGCAGATTGAAGATCAATTATTCATGGATTGATCCCTGGTAATGGTCATCCATAGTTAGAAGATTGTATAAGTTTTACAATCGAATTCACTCACACATATTGTAGCCTTAGAAATGAATATGGCACTCTCGTACAGTTGAATGGGGGATTACACTAGTGAAACACTCTTACACCTAAAGGGGGGGAGTTCAGAAACAATTTGAAGAAAATTGTCTCTCCTTTTAGCTGAAAAAGGGGGGAAAATATCAATGAAATTGACAGTGGTTGTTAGACTGAAAGTCTTGACAACATCAACAAAGCAACGAGTGGGAATTTTCATCAGCGACTGAGCATCAACAAAATTCTCCAGTGGGCGATCAACAACAAAGTTAGCAGTGAGAAGTTTTCAAACACAACAAAAGCAACAATGAGTTGTTTTCCAGCGTCATCAGCAAGTGGGCATTCTCTATATTTTGTCAGTGGACAAAGGATTTTGATTGCAAGAAAAGGACAAATGGATCCTTTTGTAGCTTGGTACATGATGGAGATGTCAAGCAACATTCAAATATGAATTAGACATGCAGCTAACTCATGGTCTCTTCATATTGAATTTTCTTTAACATCTAGCTTTGGCAGTTTTTCAGGCAAATGTTTTTCGAGGATTTTCAGCATGAGAACTTGGAAGATGGTTCTTGGTTCTTAATTTGGACTTATAATTGGGGGGTGGGGCGGGGGGGGTGGGAAATGTTAGCCTCACTCTCACATTAAAAAAAATTCTAAGTCCAAATAATTAAATTAATTAAAATCATGAAAGTTAGGACCTTTTTAGATTGGGTTTGTTCCTCATGGTTAGGACTCAGTCTAGGCTTAGTTGGTTGAGAGATTCTCTCCAACTAGTTAGGCTACTAGATTAGTGTGTTTTTGAGATATTTTCTCAACCATAGTGTCCAAGATAGATGTACTATCTTGAGGCAAACTTCCTCATGTATTTATTTGTACTTTTATCATTCTTTGTACATTGGATTGATTAATAATGAGAATGTGAGGAATGCTAGGCTGAGTCCTTTTCTACCATGTCTAGTTTTTCTATATGTATGATATTTATTTTATGAGTGTGAGTGTGTATTCTTTTTTTATTAGTTTTCAACACCTTATTGGAAAGGAAGATGAGGATGCATGAGGACATGCATCAAAATTAGCAGGGGGGAGATGTTGAGATACAAAAATGAACCTTTTGCTGTGAAATCATACACCCCATTTTTGGCCAATTACCCCTCTTTTTCCCCAAAAGTACCTTCAAATTCCTAAATAACTATCATGGGGATCTAAGGTCTGAAATATGTTTATTAGTTTTCTTATTGCGTTTAAGACTAGAACTAAGGAATGATTAAAGAGTATTTTTGATACTTTATATAGTTATATGGTTTGAATAAATAAAAAGGGGCTAACCCGAAATCGTAAAAGATAAAAGAACACATGATTGGATGTAGACATACAACAACCAACATGGAACATATGGAAGTTGGTATATCAATCATATGCTAAAAGGAGAAAAAATGTTTTGGTTTGACAATATTTGAAGGTCTCGGATAATAGGTCGATCCACTTGCACTATATTCCATGGTCATTGTAAACTAGATAAATCATGCATGGTTTCATTTTGTGGATTCTCTTCAGGCCTAAGAAAGGTGTCATATGTTACCTGAGATGCTATATTAATAGTTGGAGAAATATCCAAGATGCCTCGATTTGTAACTGTTGTTACAACGCCAAGCATCGATGTATTAATGGATATAAGCTTAATTTATTATGTCTGGTCCTCATTTAGAAATTTGATGTATATGATATAATTTATTCTAGTTAAAGTCTTTCCTATAAATTTATATGGGTTTTTAGGATTTAGATTCACTCCCATCTTATAAATATGTACTCTTAAGTCTAGAACACGTGCAAGAACTATGTTGAAATTTTTTGATTAATATAATTCTTCCTGTGGATGCATTGCTCTATCTGCTGAGGTTGTACTTGTGAGTTTATGAGTTATGAGGTGCAAGCTGAGCCCTGAATTGGGCCCGCTCAAGATAAGGTCGCACATTGCATTTTCTGTCTACAATTTGCGTGTTTCTCTCCTTGCAAGTTGCGTGTTTACTTAATTGCTCTTAAATTAAAGTAGAATCAACCAAATTGATTTATGCATAATTTGTTTACTTTTCTCATTAAAAGTGTGATTTGTTTTTTATTTTTTTACATTCCTTTGGGCCATGTTTTGATTATGTGTGTGTAGAGGTGATGACACAACTGCTACATAATTGGTAGTGACTACTGTGACATTGAAATTTTTTCTATGAAATCATAGCCTAATAGGTTTGTGAGCTTCTAATAAAAATAATGCCTTGGGATTAAATATTGATTTGGATTTCCATACTTAGGAGATCTTGTAGCTAAACCAATATAGTAGTTGGGCCTTAATTAGCTACGATTTCCCATCACTTATAGGTTTTTTGCACTAGCATATAAAATTTGCGGGAACTTCAGTACTTGTGCATACAAAAAATAGGGCCTCATAAGTCTAATAGACCCTGAGTTGACAATTAAATGATTATGTGAGTTCTTATCATTGTTCTAAATAAATGAACAAATATTCACACTATCACTATTCTTAATTTATTTATCACAACTTCATTATTTAACATTTACACCCAAGTCTAAGTAGTTGGGTCTCTTTGTCAACACGATTATAAATTAAATATTTGGAATCTTATCCCACCTTGTGTGGAGCAGTGGAAATTTCCCTTCTACCTCTGCACATGCCTTATCTCTATGTGTGCCTTATTCCACAGATTCCTTACTTCTAGTAGTTTTAGCGTTGGTAAGATTTTTTAAGCGGGAAGACTTATAAAATTGAACTATAGGCATTAACTGTTATTATTTAATTTTTGATTAATTTTTATATAAATATGATTGGAAATGTTTTTGAGTGGAGTATTACAAATTTAATAAATTCTTCCAATTAAATAATTTATGTGAATTTAATGTGACTTAATACTTTTGCTTCTATGTTTATATTGCATGCATCAAAGTAAAACATAGAATACATGACTTCATGCTTTTTCAATATTGCAGGAGGAGTCAAATGACACTTACCCTTCTACCTGCACACATGATTTACCTCTGCACATAGTTCACTTCTGCATAGACTTTTGCAGATTATTCCCTTTTTCACACTCTTTAACTCCACAAAACCCTAACCTTATGCATCCTTGTTCTACAAAATAATTTCTCTTACCCACATATTCACATTTTCACACCATTGCACACATTCTCATCTCTGCACATGCCCATTGCCCAAAACACTTCTTCTGTACATCTACTTCTCCACACAGTTTCTCTTTCACAATTGTCCTTGCACAATTTCCTCCTCACTGCTATTAATTTCTTGCATGCTTTACTAATCCTTCTTGACACCACAAAAATACAAGCTCTTGCAATTTTGGACCTTCTACCCAACCCAACCATTGCTCCTCACACCAGATCTTCCATCCAACCCCAAATTAACAAGATTGGCCTTGGGGTTTTTTGACAGAGCAACTCAAGGAGATCCCAAAAGATGTGGATGTGGGGCAACACTTCACATCAACTAAAATCACTCTTACAAAATGAAAATGGGCCTCAGATAGGGGTTCAATAACTACATCTAACTCATGACACTTAAAATACTACTGGTCTTTGCATTAGAAAATAATATTACGTCCATTCACATTTATGGTGACTCTCAGCTTATCATCAATTGGGTAAAGGGAGTGAATAAATGTTATAACCTTAGACTACAACATTTTTTAAATGATGTAACTCATATTATATTGTCTCCCTCATTATTTTCTATTTCTCATATCTATAAGGAGTTCAACACACACACAGATGAACTCCCTAAAGTGGATGTTTTGTTGGCTCATGAGACATGGGATATAACTGAATAGAGAGAGAACGAGGCCTTCGAGATCCTCCCTAGACCTTTCATGAAGGATGACAACTTTGACTGAGGAACACACCTTGACAAAACTTTGGTTTTTTCTGCCTTTTTGATACTTGACATAGATATATAATCATGTCAATAATTTGGATCACTTGAACGATTGTTCCACACATATATGTTTTTTTTTTTTTGTATGCTGCAACAAGAAGATGACCTCTAATTTGTATACCTATCCTACTATATTTAATATGATAATTATGTGAGTATTTATAAATTTGTAATCAACAAGAACCAACAAAAGACCATATTTTTTAATCTTAGTATCATCAAACAAATACATGCATGTCATATATCAACAAAATATAATTTTATTATCATATGATAATAAAATTACACCTTTTTCCAAGGAAAAAAATCTTCTTGCATGCTACCTATTATGATTACAAAGATGGGAATTGTGTATGTTTGCGTCGTAGGAATTACGTAAATGCATGCTTTTAAAGGTTAAGGACAAAAGGCAAAGTTTAACTGTGCATAACACTTTTGAGATAATGTCGTTGCAAAAATCATTTTTTGGGACGAACTCATAATGCATAATTTAAAATTGTCGACGATCACAGATTAAAAGGACCCGTGAGACAGGGATTTATATGCCATTTAACATAAAGGTGCATTCCTTGCCACATGGTTGCATTTAAAGATTCATGCCTTAGCAATAAGAGAGTGTGGCACGGTTAACAAAAAGAGGGAGACAAGAAAGTTTAATGATACAAAACTAAAATTTTGGCATCACGCCGCAAGAGTTTTATAGTGTTCCTTGCACAAGAGATGACAATTGCATATGTTAGTTTCTAGAAACTTTTTTGTCAGGTCAAAGGACTTATGTAAAGGTTGTTATGAAACCAACTCACAAAAGGACAAAAAATATAGATCAATTCCTTAGAATTCAGCCTTTTCGAGGGGACAACCTCCTTTAAATTACACAAATGAAAGGTTATTGGATGATTCAAATGACAAAACCTCCTTTCTATATATAGGAGTCTAAGGGGTCATAATATAACCAATCCGACCTAACAATAATATTATAAAGGCACAAAAATAATAATAGTGGGATTCTATGGGGCACAATAATAACAATATGGTGACAATAGGGGCACAACAATAATAATAAAGGATACAACGACAATAGTAATGGGGGAATCACTAGTATTATAGGGACCTAACATGCCCCTCTCCTTCAAAAAAGTGTTGTCCTCAACGCTTGAGTAGTTTTGGATGCTTATGTATAAAATTATCATCCTCCCATGTGGAATCTTCAAATGGTATGTTCTTCCACTTGATGAGATACTCTGAAATTGATCGATTTCGTAGTTGTTGAGTTCTTGTTTTTTTGACTGCTTTAGGTTCCAATATGATTTTTACTTCCTCATCAAGTTTTGGCAATATTGTTTGAACTGAAATCTTGTCACCTATAACCTTCTTTAAGCATGAAACGTGGAAAGCTGGGTGCACTCGGGAAGTTGTAGGAAGCTCCAATTTGTATGCCATAGTACCTATATTTTGCAACACCTTGTACAGACCATAATACTCTGGTGATAATTTATTATCCTTCTTAGCTTGCTTGAGGGACATTTGTTTATATGGTTGTAGCTGTGGGAATACCCAATCACCTACATCAAAAGTTCTTTCGATGCGATGTTGATCTACCTGCTATTTCATTCCATTTCGTGCCAAGGTGAGGTTATCCTTTAGGAGTTGGAGAACTCGTTGCTGATGCTCGATGTGATCTTCCACTACTTGAACCTTATAATTTTCTCTTAAATATGATGCGATGCATCGTGGATGATATACATAAAGTGCCATAAATGGGGTCATTTTTGTTGCAGTATGGAAGGAAGTGTTATACCACCATTCAACCAGTGGAAACCATTTGACCCATTTGTTTGTTTATCAGATATAAAGAAACAAAGATATCCTTCCTAGCATTTGTTTACTATCTTAGTTTTCCCATCAGATTGAGTAGGATAAGATGAGTTATGAGCTATCTGAGTACCAAGACAAGAAAATAATTATGTCTAAAAATTTCTAGTGAAAATGGGATCTCTGTCGCTTACAATAATCTTTGGGTTTCCATGTAGCTTTTGAATTGTTTCCATAAATGTAGTAGAAACTGTACTCACTTTAAATGGATGAGATAATGCACAAAAGTGTGCATATAGGTAAGTCTGTCAACTACCACCATGATAACAATATTTCCTTCAGACTTGGGTAAACTTGTGATAAAATCCATTGAAACCTCCTCCTAACGTTGGCTTGGAATGGATAAAGGTTATAATAGTCCCAGGGTATTAATTGTTTCAACTTTATTTTGTTGGAAAACAAAACATTCCGCCACAAAATTTTGAATATTCGATTTAAGTCCATCCCCAAAAGAATACTTCTTAACCCTGTGGTTGCTTTTTAGAAATCCCGAGTGCCCTCCTAAGGGAGAGGTGTGCAATTGCATAAGAATCTTTCGTTTGAGTTGGGAATTCTTACATAGGTATAACAGATCCTTGTACCATAACGAATCATTTTTCCAGCTAAATGTATCAGATGTACTGGGATCTTGTTGTATCTTTTGAATGAGTGCCCACACTTCCTCGTCATTCTTTCATTCATCCCTTGCTTTGTTTATCCAATCTGGTTGGATAATAGAAATGGTGCAAAGAAACGCTTCCACATCCTCATTCTTTCTTGAGAGTGCATCTGCTACAACATTTTGCTTCCCTTTTTTGTAGATGATTTCAAAGTCATAACCCAACATCTTTGTGACCCATTTTTGCTGCTCTTCTGAAGATAATCTTTGTTCTAAAAAGTATTTAAGACTATCATGATATGTTTTTACCTTGAAGTGTCTTCCCATTAGGTAGGGTCGCCATTTAAGTGCATGTAGTATTGCCAACATTTCCTTCTCATAAATAGATTTGTGTAAACACTTTCCTTTGATTGGACGACTTTTGAAAGAAATGGTTCTTTCTTCTTACATTAAAACAACATCAATTCCATTTCTTGAGGCATCACATTCCACAATAAAGGTTTTTGTGAAGTCGAGTGTAGCTAAGACTGGTGCTTGGCACATTGCCTCTTTAAGATGTTTAAAGGCCTTCGTTGCTTCTGGAGTCCATGAAAATGCATCTTTCTTCAATAATGTTGTTAGAGGTGCTGTTATTCTCCCATAATTCGTAAAAAACTTGCAATAATACCCTATCAACCCGAGAAATCCTCGTAGATGCTTTATGGATGTAGGGATTTTCCATTCTTAGTGGTTTTAATTTTTCTAGGGTCTACCTTAACACCTTCATGAGATATAATATGACCCAGATATTCCACCTCTTGTACTCCAAAGAAACATTTGGATATTTTTGTATATAATTGTTTCTCCTCCAATAGTTTGAGCACCATGTCAACATGTTGGACATGATCCTTCCAAGACTTGCTGTAGATTAGTATATCATAAAAAAATACTAACACAAATT
>APFE030672242.1:35256-46456 GCA_000404065.3 Pinus taeda
AAATATTTTTAAATATTAAATAGAAAAAAAATGATTTCTAAACCCAAATAAAGCACATTAAAAATGGCTTTAATATTACATGGCCATGATTTCTGAGGAAGATTCTAAAAACACTAAAAATGACTTTAATATTACATAGGCATAATTTCTGAGTGAGATTCTAAAAGCACTTAAAAAAGACTAATATTACATGGCCATGATTTCTGAGTGAGATTCTAAAAACTAAACCCACTTGTGATTGAAGTGGAAATTTGTACAAACTAAAGTCGATATCATATATACTAAGGCTCAAAGAGCAACTTATCAACGATGTCGGCCAGATATATACCGAGGTCTAGTGGCCCATACCATTACACCACCGACAATGTGTTTCGCCCCAAATAAGTGTGTGTATTAATTTGCTAATTTGAATCACTTTAGGACTAAAATGGGGTAGTCTTAGATGTCAACAACAGCAATCGCTTTTGCATAGAAATGAGCGAAGGGAGCTCCTGGGTGTACAGTAGCACCAACCTCGAAGAAATTGAAAGCATGGATTTGGATAGTTGTTTCCACCTGCCATCCATGGTAACCTTGAGCATCCCAGGCGTTTGATGTTGTTTCAGTAGCAAACAGAATTTACCAGGATTTACAAGACTTGACATTAGTGGGCGTAATATCAAATTTGACCGTAATATTTAGAGGTGCTTTTCATTTTAGTGTTATGAAGTCTTTATTAACTATTCAAAATTCGCTATAGCTTTCGATATAGAAATAAAATCATAAATTTTTTATGATTCCTCTCACTACTATATATTATTTCATCATAATAATCCCTTACTATCAATTAATATAAACCTTAATTATATATTTATTATTTACAATAAATTTTAATAATAACAATTAAATCTACCTACAATATAACTTAAAACCTAAGTATTATATATGTTCCCTTACTTAACTGACAAGCTTATTAAAAATTAAACAATATATTATTCTTATCGAATGTTATTTTTCTAATAAAATTTAATTATTCATTCTATTCATCATATATATAACTTTATATAATTTAAAAAATATATTTTAAAAGATTTTAAAAAATACGTAGTTAAACTGTACTATGCTAATCAAAGCTTAAAGCATGCTATGCCGATCAAAACTTGACTTCAAATAATAGAATAGAATAACCAGTTTTACCACGTGATAAACAAAAGTTAAATCTATTGCTTATTAAAAATAAATAATAAAACTTAAGTATAAAAGACTTAACAACTCACCCTTCTTTCGCAAACATAAATCCAGCCGTCGAAGAAGACCGGACTAATACGCAGATCACGAAATACACCACGCTTTGCAAGTATAACGATCAAAGTTATATTTTTCCCGTTAACGGCATTGAAAGTGAAATGGATGGATCGATCTTATAAATTCAGATAAGCTCCCAGGCTAAAAATCACAGACTGGTCTCCTCCATATGTTTTTACAGTTGCGTCCCAGTCGTTGATTAGTATTAAAAATCATGAATCTGTTTGATTCAGTTAGAGGGAGCTTGTATTTCATGAAAAATATCTTGGCTTTTGCTGTTCTTGTAACAGCCGCTGTGTGTGTAGCTATGGCCACTACCTACAGTAAAGCAAATGAGCATGCGGTGGCAACGAACCGCAGGGTATTGGAGGCCACTGGCATTATCGAATCGGCATGCAGCGTGACGTTGTATCCGGACGTCTGCGTTTCGACTCTCGTAGCACATCCGGAATGCAGAAAAGCTGCAAACTCCAAGGAGCTCGCCACTATTGTTGTGAAGGTGACTCTGTACGAGCTCAAAAATCTCTCTGCATCTTTACGCTCTGAGATGAGTCGCCAACCGATTACGGACCAAAGTAGCCAGTCCGCTGTGGATGACTGCAACGAGCTTTTCGGATATAGTCTCCGTCAGCTTAACGACTCTCTGGGGTCTTTACAGAGCTCAGATTGGAGAGCGCAGGAGGCCGACGATGTCCAGACTTGGCTCAGCGCGTCTCTGACAAATCAGGACACTTGCATCGAAGTAGTGAAAGGACATAATTACTGGAATCCCATGCTGCCAGTCGGGCCACTGCTAAAGGTCTGGAAGCTTCTCAGCAATTCTCTTGCAATGGTGAAGAACATTTCTCCCGCCGCCCTAGACCGACGTCGCTTGATCGATCCCATTGCTTCGGTTGAACAGGTTGACGGTTTCCCTTCCTGGCTTTCTCCGGCTGACCGCCGGCTTCTTCAGGTCTCTCCCGGTAGAATGCAAACGAACGCAGTGGTGGCCAAAGACGGGAGCGGGAATTACTGGACCATCACCGAAGCAATAAACGCTGCTCCCCGTGAAAGTAAGGGAAGATACACAATATATGTAAAAGCGGGAATCTACGACGAGAGGGTGAAGGTTGCCAAAGATGGTATAATGCTCGTTGGGGACGGGAAGGATGTAACAATCGTTACAGGAAGGCTTTCTGGAGTTTCGCTTAAATCTATCTCTAATTTCAGTATGTTCAATTATATTTATGTTCATAGGATTTCTATTTTACAGAAACGAAGTAAATTTATTGAACTCTCAGTCGTTTTTTTGTTTTCACATATTTGGGATCAGTTTTGCAGGAACTTCGTCGAGATTTTTTGGAATCTTAGCGGTGTAATCCTTAGAAATTGAGTGTTTCAGAATTTTAAAAAATGCTGAATATATATATATATTATATATATAGGCAGAGATTTAGTCAAAATTTTTTTTGGATTCTTAACTGTGTAATCTAGAATGGGTAATTTGCATTGTTTCAAGAATTTCAAAATGTTGAATATATAGGTAGATTTGGTTTGTTCGCTGGTTGAGTTGTTGAGTTATTTTCTCAATATGCAATTTTTTTGTTTAGAATTTGTTCAATTTTTTTTTGAAATTTAGAGGAACTTTATCCAGATTTTTTGGAATCTTAGCTGTGTAACTAGCAGAAAATGATTGTTTCAATTTTTTAAAAATGCTGAATTTATTTATACATTCAAAATACATTTTTTATAGGAATTTTGTTAGGATTTTTGGGAATCTTAGCTATGTAATCAGCAAAATTGAGTGTTTCAAATTTATACATTCAAATTACATTTTTTGCAAAGACTTTATCAAGAATTTTTGGAATCTTAAGTTTTAGTTGCAGAAATGGAGAGTATCAAAATTTTTGAAAACACTGAATCTATTTATACATTCAAACACATTTTTAATTTTCTTTTGCAAGAATTTAGTTAATTTTTTTTTTCAAATCTTAAATTTTAGTTGTCTGATCTGCAGAATAAAGTATTTCAAAATTTAAAAAAATGTTAAATCTATTTATACATTCAAAACACATTTTCAATATTTATCTATCTCTTAAATCTATCTCTAATTCAAAACACATTTTCAATATTTATCTCTATCTCTTAAATCTCTTAAATCTATCTCTAATTTCAATAGGTTAAATTATATTTATGTTCATAGAACTTCTATTTACATAACAGAAGTAAATCTAATGAACTGTTTGACAATATTTTTTTCACATCGTTGGGGTCAATTTTGCAGGAACTTAGTGGAGATTTTTCTGGAATCCTAGTTGTGTGATCTGGGAAAAAAATATTGACCATTGAATTGGCAGTAATTGAGTGTTTCAAAATTTTAAAAAACAGTCCTCCTTTTTTTTTTTTTAATTTTTTAAGATTTTTAAATTTTAACGCTATAATACAGAAATTGAATATTTCACAAATTTAAAATTATTTATACATTCAAAACCCATTTTAAACCCCATTTATTGATGCAATTAAAACCCATTTTAAACCCCATTTATTGATGCAATTTTTTTCATGAAAACAATCTAATTCCATTTTCTTGACGCGTCGTCCATGTTTCAATTAAATCTGCTGTGCAGTTGCTACAGGGAACGGATTCATTGCTCGTGACATTGGGTTCGAGAACACAGCTGGTCCAAGAAATCACCAAGCCGTTGCTCTTCTGCTTGGGTCGGATCACTCGGTTCTATACCGATGCAGCATAAAAGGTTACCAGGACACGCTTTATGCATATACCCAGCGCCAGTTTTACAGAGAATGCGATATCTATGGCAGCGTGGACTTCATTTTCGGCAACGCGGTTGCAGTTTTCCAAAGCTGCAACATTCTGACGCGCAGAGGAGTTGGGGGCTCGAATTTCATCACTGCACAGGGGAGGATAGATCCAAATCAGAACACCGGCTTCTCCATCCACATGTGCAGGGTGATCGCGGCAGACAGGAATTCGGATCCCACGTACCTTGGAAGACCGTGGAAGCTGTACTCTCGCACGGTCTTCATGCAATCATACCTGGACAACATAATTGCTCCCGCCGGTTGGTACCCGTGGTCCGGAAACTTTGCGTTGGGGACGCTTTATTATGGAGAATATATGAACTCTGGCCCAGGTGCTGACACTGCGAATCGAGTGAAATGGCCCGGCTATCATCGCATAGTATCTCCGGCAGAAGCTTCCAAATTTACTGTAGCAGAATTCATATCCGGAAATTCCTGGTTGCCCTCCACTGGTGTTAAATTCCAGTCAGGTCTAAGTAACAGCTGATTGTTCCTAATTTATCCTTCTTAATAATCTTGACAGCTCTGTCAGGAATATGATCACGATGTCTAGCTGATTATTCCTAATTTATTCTTCTTAATAATCATGACAGCTCTGTGAGGAATCTGATCACGCTTTTTCAAAGCAGTAAGGCTGGAGATATTTGTTGCTTGTATCTTTACTAGCGCTTGCTTTAACTTTGCCCTGCGTTCTCCTCTTTTATTATTATTATTATTGGAAAAGCTATACTTTTCCGTCTGTGTTGTGTTTTGTGAAAAAATCCCCGTCTCTATATTCTGCACGGTCATTACGTTGTGATTTTTTTTGAGATCATGCATACGATTATATATCGCTGCAAAGATAGGAACAAATAAGCAGTGATTATTCAGAAGAAAGAGGTCTAAAAGTGGTTGTGAAATTGTTTTGTTTGGTTTGTTTTTAATTTAATTTAATTATTATATTATTTTAAAAATAATAGTTTGAGTGGGTTGAATGGTTAATTAATTTAAATTAACTCAATATTCAATTTATTATATTTTAAGAGGATCAAATCTTTTAAGGTGTAAACCTCTATTTTTTAGTGTAAAATTTGAAGAAAGTAAGTTTGCACCTCCATAAACCATTTAAATATTTAATTCGAGCTATTATAGTAAACACCATACATCAAATTAGAAATCAACATCTACATTGAAATTGATGCATCTAAAGCAAGCAATCAAATAAGATTAGAAAACATCTATACTAAAATCAATCAATACATCTAGTGTAACCAATCAAATAAGATTAGAAAACATCTATACTAAAATCAATCAATACATCTAGTGCAACCAATCAAATAAGATTAGAAATCAACATCTACAATGAAAGCAATGCATCTAGTGCAAGCAATCAAATACAATTAGAAATCAACATCTACACTAAAATCAATGCATCTAATGCAAGCAATCAAATATAATTAGAAATCCACGTATACTTCAAAATTAATGCATCTAGTGCAAACAATCAAATATGATTAGAAAACAACATCAAAATTAATGCATCTAGTGCAAACAATCAAATATGATTAGAAAACAACATCTACACTGAAATAAATTCACATCTACTTCAAAATCAATACATTAGTGCAAACAATAAAATAGATTAGAAAACAGCATCTACACTGAAATAAATGCATATAGTGCAAGCAATCAAATATGATTAGAAATCAACATCTATATTGAAATCAATGCATCTAGTGTAAGAAATCAAATAGGATTAGAAACCAACATATATGTTGAAATCAATGCAACTAATGCAAGCAATCAAATATGAATATAAATCAACATTTACACTGAAATCAATGCATCTATTGCAAGCAATCAAATAGGATTAGAAACCAACATCTACACTAAAATGAATGCATCTACTACAAGAAAACTTCTTTCCTCTCTTCCCTCTCCATCTATATCTATATCTCCCTCAATCTATCCTTCTTTATCTCATTATCTTCGAGGCCCCAAACACACACGCCATCTCTCTCTCCATATCTATCTATCTGGCGGTCCCTCCCTATCTCTCTTCTTCCCTCTCTACACCTTTCATCTATATCTCTATATATCTCTATATCATCCACAAAACATACAGACTCTTCCTCCATATCTATATATCTCTACCTGCCTCTCCCTTCCACTCTCTCTTGTTAGAGACACATGGGCAGCAAGAACAATATGAAAGATAATCAAGAGAGTACAATTTTTATTAACAAGAGATATACATTTATAGTACAATATGTGACCGTTGGGTTTCACATCCCAAGTCTCTTGGACTCCTTTTGTCCATTCGGCTTCTACACTAACCCATTGAGGATTAGGTGACCAACATTCCCCCCCTTAATCCGAAGGGTTATGTATGAGTCCAAGAAGAGAGCTGTAATACAAAATGTGCAAAAAATGCATGGGAGCACTAGGCTGAATGTGCTCTCTGAAATATTGGTATAAAGGGCAGTGGTTTAAGGATGACCACCAACACTAGAACGCTTAGTGCAGTTTCCGGAACTCTTCCAAAACTGGCAAGAAGTTGAAGTCTTCTGCTAGAGGAAGTGCTCCTATTGTTTTGAAGAGGGAAACCTTCAACCAATAAAGGGCGGTCTCACCCCGCATAAAAGGGAAAATTTCAACCTGAAAAGGGAAGTCTCAACCTGTGATGTTTTAAGGATGACAAACAACTCTGGAATGCTCAATGCAATTTCTGAAACTCTTCCAAAACTGGCAAGAAGCTGGAGTCTTCTGCTAGAGGAAGTGTTCTCAATTTTGTTCCTAGAATTCTTCCGAAATTGGCAAGAAGCTGAAGTCTTCTGCTAGAGGAAGTGTCCCAGATTACCAATTGAAGGCATGTTCACGGGCATCTTTGTCTCTGGCTACAACTCTAAAACTCGTGTGGCAGGTTGTGGCTCATGCTTGCTTGATGTGACTTTGAAGCTTGTAGATGACCATCATTTCCCCCCCTGTCAGATACAAGGTGAGACGATGGAGAAAACTCAGCTGCAAGACTTTTCAATACTCTGGAACAAGTTCTGACATGTGTTTGGAATATCTTCTTGGCTGTTGATGCCCATTGCCAGGAAGTGATCCATCCAAGATGAATCTTTGTTCTTGCAGGACGTTTGTTTTTTAAGCATCTGTTTGAAGAATAACTGGTTTTATGACAGTGCTTACATGGATGAAGATCAAAACAGTGATCTTTCAGATGGCTAACTCGATCACAGTGTTGGCATTTCACAATCTGTTGTTTTTGTTGTTGCTGCTGTGGAAGAGAGGCAGGGTCTGGAACAACTGGAGGTGAACTGTCATGAGGAGCAGGTGAACTTTCATGAATGAATCCAGCACTCTGAAACTAAATGGGCTTAGCGTAGTCTGGAATATGAAAGGACAAGTCCTTGTCATATCCAAGACCAGTTCTGTGCTTGTTGTGGACAAGTTGTTCCCAAGGTCTGATGATGGGCTTGGGAAGTGCAGACTGAGTTTCTATATCTACATGTACAATTGCTGCTTTATTGGGCACTGGATGTAAATAAACTTCAACAATATTGTCTCGCTATTTATGGGAGTCTGTTTCATTGTTTTGAACAGAAATAGGTTAAGAACGATAACTCCACTGCTGTAATTCTTCCCGCTGCAGTTGTGATTCAAGCTGCAAAAACTCTATCCTTTCCTGTGCATTTTGTAGACAGACTTGAATATCTGTGAGAGAAACTTTGCTGACTTTTAATGTATCATGAGTAGTAGACGACATTAGAGTTTTGAGGAACTCTAATACTTCACTAATTCTAGCCATTTTTTTTTCTTCAATGTCAGATTTACACCTTACAACTACTACTCAGTGTAGAAAAGTAATACCTACTCACAGTACACAAAAATATCCTTTATACATGTGCAACAAATGATCAGAGTTCAACCAGCAAGCACTGATTACAATCCATTACATGAAAATAAGAGTTTACTCATGACAAGCATTATGTTCTGACAAAACAACCGACAAAACTTTTCTCCATAAAAGATTACAATCAGCCCACCAAACTCTTTATGCAGCAGTTGAAGCAAGGAATTAATGCACTATAATGAATTTTAAATACAAAGCCACACTAGGGCAGCAGCAACTGCAAACTTGCTTGAATCCTTAAAATACTCCTTCACTTTCTCGGCCAGTGGAAAATAATAGTCAAGTTCAATAGCGACTGTAGCCATTCATGATAACATGTGGAATAGCTACAGTTGTGGGATTACAAATTCCCAGAGAAAGAATTGTACATAATCTCATAATCTTATGTGGAACAATGTAGATATATAAACCAAGTCAACATTGCAATTTTAAGGGTTTCATAGTATAAATTCACCACCTGCTGATATAACTACCAACTAAAGATACTTGACTCACTACTCAACGCACATACCAGAAAACAAACCCGTTTTGTGGTAATGATATTAAAAGCTCTTGGTCACTTTGCCTTCAGTATAAGATGATAAATGATACCAAAAATCATTAAAAAGACTTTGATATCCAATGCACCACATAAAAATTCAATGCGCCATGGCAGATTCAAATATTTTCAGCGGGCAGCGATGGGTCCAAAGAACAGTACAAAGGCTTACGAGGAGGTTTTCTGGCAACGCCTAAAAGAGAATAAGTTTGAACCAGAAACAAAGATGCCAAAGTAGCAGATGGCAGCATAAGGAGTCTGGTCTCTTTACAACGCCAAAATGAACATAATCCGTAGTCACATTAATGAAACTGTTGAAAAATGACGCATGCATAGCCTGCAATACCCAGAATCTTTCTCCCATCACATGCATTTTGAAAATGCATCTCGGCCTATGCTCAATCAGCACCTCAATGCCTGGCAAATTTCTACCACTGGCAATCTCAATTTATATGCGGAAGCTTACCTTTAAATTCCTGGAAAATTCACATTTTATCATTTGCATGCGGAAGCTTATCAAACACCTGTTCACATATTTCATGGTTCATGAAAACTCAATAAAAATCAATCACTGTATGTGAATTTTCCTTCATCCTCATTCATATTTTAACTATCAATCCCATCAACTTTGAATGCTCTCATAATTCAGATCCATTACCACAATTACATTCACATATGCTGGATTCAATCAAAAGCTTGGCATTTCACTCACTCTTGGCCATTATCTATATGGTTTCCATTTCACATTAAATTGCACAAAGTTTTGTCTCAACCAAACCTCAATACAATAGCCCTTTTAATTCTGGTTTTAAGCCCAAAATCTTCTTCTTGAATCATTTCCAAAATCATTTATATATGGGTTTTAGTATCTGATTTCATATACTCAGAAGTCAATGAGACAATGCCCCATCATTTAATTTTAACATTATTTTAAATGAACCAATATCAAATATATAAGTGCGCCCTTCCCATTCTGCTTACCATCTCTTAAAATTGAATGCTAGAATTTCATACCTTGACATTAACATTACAGTTAACCTCATACAACTACTACAATACTACTGTTGAGACTTTTCCAGATTGTAATCTTTCAGCACCTTCGTTTAATAAATTTGCCAGACTCGTTGGCTTGTGGTCTTTTTCTGCAATTTCAAATGTTAATTCATTGTCTAATGGCTTACAGGCAGAATATGGATGGTGTTACCAACGCTTTTAGCATTCCATGATTTTGGATTTAGAATAGTGTTAATAGCAAATGAAATTTGGAACATTAAAACTTCATTTATCAAATCGATACATTCTTCAGCGCTGTCCAATCGAAGTTATTCGATTACAGACCACCAAGTACCGTTGAAGTCTTCAAACCAGTTTAACACCTCCTCCATCAATCCTTCAAACGCTCCACTGCATTTCTTAACATTGTAATTCGATTTGCCAATTAACTTCGGCAATTGCCATCAAATTACATCCCAATTGTGCACTGTCTGTAATGTTCAGAAAATCGACATTATTTAAATAATATCAGAGTTTTGCCTAATTAACAACATCGATTTTCCCAAATTATGTGTAGAATCACCTTACAAAGATTGAACCCAAACGTATTCATACAAATCGAATTCATTTCTGAACAAATTACGACAATAAAACTGGTTCAACATAAAACTACAGCCACCATGCCATTTATATTCAATTCCATCCAACAACGTTTTAACCAACGACTTCTCTCCAACGTAATTTCATTCATCTTACCATCAAACGACAATCGATTTTAAGCATTTTAATATCAATGAAATCACCACTAAAAATAACATTTGCCCACACAAAAGTACAGTCCTTCTATCCTTGGATTACCCATTTAATTCGGCATTTAACACTACAATTCAACCTTACAGCATTCGATTTCGTTTAATCTCACAACATTTGGCTAGTGCTAGAATGCAGAACGACAAGGAACAAAGTCTCTCAGAGTAACTGCAACAAATTTACCGAAGTTATTATTGAAGAAACGTAGCAGAGGCGTAATACCATGTCAGGTTGGGCGGGCTGGTCTATGCGCAAAGTTTAGAGAGTGGACAGAGGGATAGAGAGCCTGACAGTGAGCATACTACATGAAACCATGTCAGACCACCACGGCAGAGGCAGCGCAGGCATTGTCAGGATTATGGAGGCACTTCAATATGGAGAGCAGACACTAGCAGCAGTATAATCAGGTTGCAGCTAAACTTTAGCTGAAGAAATATTCATGAATTTCATGGCAGAAATAAATTGCACAGAGAGGCCATAAAACAAATGGCTCAAATTAATTATGCAGGGCAGGAATACGCCTACTCTGATACCATGTTAGACACACATGGGCAACAAGAATAATATGAAAGATAATCAGGAGAGTACAATTTTTATTAACAAGAGATATACATTTATAGTACAATATGTGACCGTTGGGTTTCACATCCCAAGGTCTCTTGGACTCCTTTTGTCCATTCGGCTTCCGCACTAACCCATTGAGGATTAGGTGTCCAACATCTCTATCTTCCCCTGCTCTACATCTCTTCCCCCTTCTATCTCTCTTCCCTCCTACTCTCCTCTCTCTCCACGCCCCTTATCACTCGCTCTCTCTCTCTCCCCACCTTTCCCTCTCTATGTATTTTGTCTTACCTGCCTCCCCCCCCCCCCCCCCC
>APFE030672242.1:47724-68400 GCA_000404065.3 Pinus taeda
TATTCTCATATATATATTCTCACCAGATTAGTTATTTTTAAAAATTATTTAATAAAATTTGATATAGTTATCTTCCAAGTTTAAAAAGTCTATTAATCATTAAAAATAATCTATTATTCCCTTTCTTTAATATTAAGATCTATTATTTCATGTCATTATCATGCCTGAATTAAAACAACTAACCATCCAACTTATAATGAATTTAAGATAATGGAAGTTCTTATAATAATAAGCGTAAGGTACACATGATGACATCAAAAATCGTAGGAGTAAAATCTTGTTCTTATTTTAATGGTTGTATGATATTATTTACTTTCAATTATACTGGATTCGGTTCATTATTCTAACAAAACGTTGACCCAAATATACCTTATTCTAACAAAACGTTGACCCAAATATACCTTTTATGTATCACATTTGAATTAACTAAAATATAATAGACAATTATTTATTAATTGATATGAGCAACCATTTATTGTAGTGGACAACTATATCTAGAACACCAAAGGAAGGTCAATCCAACAAGATATATGTTAATGGTGATCTATGAATTATGAAGGTTACAAGTATTAGACACGATATATGCTAATTGCGATTTATTAATGTGAATGTATATGTTGTTCATATGTTGGTCAATATTCTTGCTCTTGCTCATCCTTGATGTAGGTATCTATCTTTTTGTATTTGGGAACTGTATTGACATTTGAACTTCTCAAATGTCCTGTATCATAGTCTTCCACTTATTTGTACCTAATGATAACATTTATATTGTCTCAATATAATACATACTTCTTTTTTTCTTTGAAAAAAAAGAATATACAAATGTCAACTATTCAACGTATGATTAATCATCTATTACAACTCGTTTATCACTCAATACTAATGCAAGTGCAACGATTAGATTTTTAGATTTCACTCACATTTGGATGGGGGTGTAAGGGCAGAGGTGTAAACTCAATTGAACATATCTAAAGTGACGAAATTCAAGTGGAAATTGTATGACACTAACATAATTATAATTGTTGAATTCCTTGGATGAAGTCATTGAATTTTGATTACTGCTGCACTATTGTAATTCACTTCATTCGCTGCTAACCTCAGGAATCAATTATATGCTGACCAAATTGTTGATTTTCCACTTGAACTATATTACTAAATTGTGAACAAAAGGACCGGTAAGTTCATGTTTCATTCGCTAATTTGTTGTGACTATAATATTTACATGGAATAAATATTAATTTTGAGATCGATGTCATTTAGTTGTAGGTTTGTTTGGGCACTTTATGTCGATTGCTGATTCCCCGAATATTTGGGAATCGGACCTACATTGGTGTGGTCAATTTTTTTACTAGAGCCAAGTCTATGGGAGTGACTGAAAGGCTCTAGTTTCTCGAAAATATCCCTATATGCTACAAAATATATCAGATTTGTTGTTGTTGAAGTAGAGATTGTTTGGAGAGATTTTGTATGTTGTTGGATAGTGTTTTTGATTGGTGACTCTCACATTTGTTTATGTAGGAGCCGCTGATGCATTTGACACAGCCATAATATCTTATGATGTTATTTGTATTATGAAACATTATATTGATGTGAGGGTTTGATAATATCCATATTTGATGTGACAACTATTTTTCTAGTTTTGGAGAGCATATGTTTGTGGTGTCTACATTTGATTCGATGATGATATCTTGCTGTTAGAGGTCGTATTATAGAACTGAATCGAGTTTAGTAGAAATTCTTGGGAAACAGTTTGAAAATAGATGAAAGGAGGTCTGCATAGAGTAGAGGATCCATGACTTCATGGAGGTGGAAAAATGTTTGTGAAGTTTCAGTGAAAGGAACAATTTATCAATCCAATGGTAGTTGGATAGTCCAATCGGAGTTGGGCGAGGATCGATTGATTGTGGTGGCTTTCAGTGGAATGTAGTCGTAGATCCGTGGAGAACATAGTCTTCCGTGTTGATCAGTAGAATCAAGTCTCCAGGCTAATTAGAGTCAGCTTCTTGTATATGAGGTCGAGTCTCTTGACTGATGGGAGTTAATCATCTATGTAAAAGGCTATATATTCTTAATAGAAGATTTAGAGCAGCGCAAGAATTGCAAGGGTCATTTTTTTCCCAGTGAAGGGTTTTCCACAAGATATCTTGTGTCTCTTGTGTGATAGTTTATATGGTTTTGTTTGATAGTTTAGTTGCTCTCATGGTTGTTTGATTTCACTGCTTACATTGTTATATTCATGTGATGATATAATATGTCATTGGTTATATGCATGATTCTGTAATTGAAGTAATAAAAAGAAAAAAAATTGTAATAAGTAACACTATTGATTCACCCCGTCGTCTCATTAGTGCTTAAAGGTTTCCAACACCTCCTCCAATGTGCCAATAATTTTATTTTAAATTAAAAAATACCACTATGTATTAAGAAGAAATATTTATGGTCTAGTGGTTCAGCACGGTAGTTATAACTGGTAGGTCATGGGTTCAATCCTGACGGGGTCGGTTGGTCGACCTAATAAAATTTTGGCACATAACTCGAGGGCCATGTGGCACCCTCTCTGTTGGGAACAATCCAAATTGGTCCAGTTTTGGTCAAAGACTACACATTTTTAGGAGCGGAGCATGTGGAATCCACGAAGTTATATTTATCGCATGATGTCTAGGGGCTTTGGGGTGGGTCAAAGCCCCTTATTTTGTAACGGGTATTGGGTGTTAGTTCATTATTTTGTTGGATCCATGTTATGTGGACCATGGTCTTGCAGTAATGAAATGTATATAAGGACATATAGTTCCTTATCGAAAGAATTAGTAGATAAGAGAAGTCATAGATGAATCATTGATATCTTCTATTTTTAGTTTGTATTTTTGGGCCTTAAGGAAAGGCTCCAAAGTTGAGTGCGCATAGGCCTGGAATAGTCTGCGGTTGAGTGTGCATGCCACCTACAGTTGGGTGCAGAGGTTGAAGAAGTTGTATGTATTGAAGATCTATCTTAATAAAAGAGAAGAATTTTTGGCAAAATCGTATGTATTTGTACTTTTAATCTGTGTTTATACATACTGTTATGCATGCCTTTTATTGAATTATGCAAAAGAATACACATGATATTGTTTTATGATATGTTTATGCAATGAGTACAAATCTGTGAATTAAATCATCAGCATGAAATTATTTATGTATGCGAAGTTGTAGACAAGTATAAAACATAAGTAAACATGCAGGTTCCACAACACACAAATCCCTCTTGCTGGAGAAACCTAGTTCTGCAACCTCCCAAAACCGCTTCGGGTGAGACTATGATCTGCTTGCAGGTTGATGCCGAAAGGGCTAGTGGTTGAGGGTTTTGTTAGTTGCGTAATACACTTTGAACCTGGGTCCAAGCCCCATTAGCCAACAAATTGTTTTGTTGTCGGGACGATCATGCAGAAGTGCAGATAAAGTGAAGTCCCTATAGCCATGGTTTCTTTGGCTGCACAGTGTTGCGCTAGGGTCCATTTTAACTGGGCCACCTATTTATGTAAATAATTTTTGGAAGACTACAAGGAAGCATAGGAGGAAGGTAAGACATTTCATTACATGTGGCTAATCATCATCATTGCACTAATTGCATGGAAGGAGCCAGAGAACTCACAATTTCCTCCTATTAAAGCAGATGTTTGTGAAGCAGCGAAATATGCCTCCATTTAGTATACTAAGGAGTTGTCACGTGTGATGGAAAATAGGATTTTATTCATAATATTATCGATGGATTAATACATGGTGGTAAATCAGCACCCAAGGCTATCACCCAGTCTATATAGACAATACCACACCATCGCAAACTTTAGAGCATACTTCCATCGAGTCTATGTGAAGGAAAGGAATGACCCAACAAGGACATGACACCCATTTCCATATTTAGCAATAGAGGATGACTTACTCACAGTGGTACAACATTGGTTAGCAGAGTGGATGACTCCATCCAGCAAGGATGTTGGAACAGAGAAGGGTGCTCCATGGGATGTAGGTCTAAGTAGAAAGGATACATAAAAAGAACAAGGCATGAAAGAGACAGAGCTAGAATAGGAACATGGTACTCAAGAACCCCTTAGTGATGAAGGAGTATCAAAGGAGTCACCATTCATCACTAAAAAGAGGTTACGTACAACAACCATGTCGAGCATGAGGAAAAAGCAGAAGGTGGACAAATCCAGAGGTGTTATACCAGTTGTCCTTAGTGATGGAGACATTGACAAGATCAAGGAAAAGGTTCAGGAGGTAACAATAGAAACTTGGGACAAAATTGATGATCACTATAGAGTGATCTTGACCGAGGTTCAACATGGAATCGCAGAGTTGAAGGCACTACCATAGATAGAGAGACAACCAAAGCATAAAACTCAACCACGACACGCATAACGATGAATAGAGACAACATTCAACATTAGGATTTTGAGGGTGCCAGCTGGAGAACTATAATTCGAGTCATCGGAGGACATGGAATGAGCTAAAGCCTGGAGTAGCGTCGACATGGACATTTCCGCATTGCCGATTCAGGTACTGCATGAATTCCACCAGAATATAACAACTGAATTGCAGGAGAGGGAACAATGAACTTCGTCATTGACCAGTTAGGTGGAAAATGAGAATGCTTCACTGAAAAAGGAGCTAGAACAATTGTCTAAGTAAAGAGATGAGTTATGGAAGTAACAACAACGATTGGAAAAATCCATTGTAGACACTTGTAGCACGGTTTCAGATGTGAAGGTTCGTGAAGAGGAGCCACCAGTAGAGAAGGTCGCGAAGCTTGCCCTTGCGATAAAAGAATTAAAGAATACACTCGTGAAGATGAAATTTGACTATGAAGTGTAGATTTCTGATTTGTTAACAAGACTACAACCAACCACGCCACTAGAAGTACAAGAGTAGAGGTAGAAGGAATTAAAACCATCTTTGAAAGGCATCTCCGACGCAGTGGTGGAATGTTGAAAGATTTTGGATGAAACTATGCAAATTTGGACCTCACTGCAGGAGGATCCAAACATTTAGAAGATCGAGGAGGCGCTATAGGAGAAGCAGAAGTGGCAGGAAGAGATACTGGAAAATGCGAAGACCTTACCAGTCTCGTAGAGGCTTTCGAGCATTACTGAAGGAAATAATCTCCAGAAACAGGTAGAAGATCTTTGGAGGAAGGAGAAAATATTGCAACAGAGGATTCAGCCATGGTAGGATGAGGCCCTCCAACTTTCACAGGTAGTGGATGAAAGGCTCAAGAAGTTAAGGGAAAGGGAGAAAGAAGTATTACAAAAGGTTGTTGGTCCAACTAAAAAGGAATTACTAAAGGAGGTGCGCCGAGAGGAGAAACAAGTAGCAGAAATACTCCAACAGTAGAATGCAGTCTACAATAGTATTGCAGTGAAGATCAAGGGCATCGTGGCTGAGTGACTCAGGACGAGTCACATGTGAGTGTTGAGGGCCTATTAGACACAGCCCAACTTGGTCTCATTTTGGTCAAAGACTCTGCATTTTTAGGAGTGAAGTACACATCCATGAAATTATATTTACTGCACGATGTTTAGGGGCTTTCGGGTGGATCAAAACCCCTTATTTTGTAACGGGTATTGGGTGTTAGTTCATTTTTTTGTCAGATCCATGGTATGTGGACCATGGTATTGTAGCAATGAAATGCATATAAGGACATATAGTGCCTTGTCAAAAGTATTAGTTGATAAGAGAATTCATAGATGAATAATTGATATCTTCTATTTTTAATCTGTATTTTTGGGCCTTAAGGAAAGGCTCTGCAGTTGAGTGCGCAGAGGCTTGGAAGAGTCTGCAGCTGAGTGTGCAGACTGCCTACAGCTAGGTGCGTAGGTCGAAGAAGTTGTATGTATTGAATATCTATCTTCATAAAAGATAAGAAGTTTTAGTGAAATCGTATGTATCTGTACTCTTAATTTGTGTTTATACATACTATTATGCATGATTTTTACTGAATTATGTGAATGAATACATGTGATATTGTTTTCTGATATGTTTAGGGAATGAGTACAAATCTGTGAAGTAAATCATCATCACGAAGTTATTTATGTATGTGAAGTTGTATATAGGTATATAACATAAGTAAACATGTGGGTTCCACAACGTGCATATCCCTCTAGCTATAGAAACATGGTTCTGCAACTTCCCATAACTACTTCGGTTGAGACTGTGATATGCTTGCAGGTCACTGTTGAAAGGGTCGGTGGTTGAGGGTTTTGTTGGTTGCGCAGTACAGTTTGAACCTAGATCCAAGCCCGTTTAGCCAACACTCCCATTGGGCCATGTGGTGCCTCCTAATTGGGCCACCTCAAAACATAACAACCAATCACAAATCTCCAACCTAACATGTATGACCCTGCCACGTGTCGACACAAGATTGGACCACCCATATCTCATATAACCCAGTCACCTTCTAATGTTAGTGTCACACCACCTATACGACCTACCGAGTTGGAAGCCTAGTCAACCTAGCAAGTTGACTTTTTAGTTGTTTGTCAAAAACTTCAAAACTCAATAACTTTCACATACGGTGTCAGATTGAGGCGATTTAAGCGTCGCTCGAATCAAAATGATGAGATATATGATTTGAAACCAATTTCAAAATATCTCAAAACTTTTATTTTTGAGCCTATTTTTTATCCCTTGGATCATTCCTCCCCATGAGAAACTTTTGGACCACCAAAAGTCTATTTTTACTCAGCAAGTCAAAGTACAACTTCCTCACTTCATCAATATCAATCCACCTTGCCTTACTTGGATTGGTAACTTTGAGCCCCACTCGAAGATACTCTACATTACCTCTGCGTGAAGTCCTTATCCTCATGTAAAAAATTGAGTCTTCCTGCAACTCACCTAAACATTTAGGAGAAAGATATTCAATAGATGGAATTTGAACATTCTCTTCATGACCATCAATCTTTGGTGTCTCATTAAAAATTTAACCTCGAAGTCTTTCCTTGCAATATACAACCAAACTTGATCTCCCACTTGGAAATCATGATCAACATGATGCTTGTCCTGCCTTGCTTTGTACTTGGCTTTGCTTTTCTCAAGATGCTCTTGTACTCTTTGATGCACCAGTTGATCTTTTTCAACGAAATTCTTGGCTTTGTCCGCATCACTATTTCCATCTACTGCAATAACTTTGCAAAGATGAAAACCCAAAGAAACTTTGACAACTAACTCAAACAAACTTCAAATGGAAGTACTTTCATAGATGAATGCTTGGCATGATTTTCGACATGATGGATGTAATGCAAATTCTCATCCCAAAGTTTACGATGCTTACCACGTTATCCACAAATGAAATGAATTTTTCACAACATGTAATACATTTTACTCTCAAATTCCCACACAAATTGACTCATCAACATGCCTAACTAGCATAACATGCCAAAGAAAATAGTGTGGCATATAAGTGATTTATTCATAACATCACTTTTACAAAATACCCAACTATGGGGATATGAAACATGTAAAATACAAAAGAAATGCAGTATATAACTAGACAAATATTCCAACCATTTCTTACCCAACCAGGCTAGGGAGTTTTCTTTCTACATTTCACTTTCTTCTAGAGCTGCTTCAAGGATGGTTATGGTGTGCCCCGCACATTCTTCTGCCTTCACTTTCTCAGGTGGTTTCATGACCTATTTGTACTTCTTTGGATAAATATGTGGATTCATCATCCAACATTTCTTGATCCAATTCCCACTTATATTGCAACGAGTACAAAATTTTTTGTGAGAATTTATTGGCAAAAATGTCTTTGAAGCTAGAGGAGGATCTTCCTTCCCGATCTCACTTTTAATTGAAATATTCACTTTCTCAATCATTTCTTTCCTTTTTTGGCACTTAGCTTCGAAATGGTTAGGTGAATGAAAAAAGGTACAATTGAATACATTCCACAATTTTATTCAAATCATCATGCTGATTATAGTCATAGAAAGATTTTGAATAATCAGGATGTTTATACCTTTTATGATTGTCCTTTGGATTATGAGTTTAGCAAGGAGAACTTGATTGATGAGGAGAGCTTGAATTAGTTCTTCCTTTGAAGCGCTCATCTCTCATTGGAGATGTTTTTCCATCAATATCATCATCATGATATGATACTCCTTCAACTTGTAGTAGTTCTTTCTTCACGAATTTCACACTTAAAAGAATTCCTTGACTATGCAATTTTGGAGCATTCTCCAACTTATTCTTGAACATATCCCAATCCTTCATGTTAAGGTTGTGTTCTCACCTAAATAAGATTAATGATTCTATGGCTATGAACTCCAAGACTCTTACCATTCTATCCCATTTTGGTCAACAATTTCATACTGATACCCTTGGTATGTTTATGAAATTATGCAAAAGAAGCATTATCATTGTTAAGAGAATGAATTGAACATGGAGTATATTTTACCTCCTTTTTCTCTTGTAACTCTTGCTTCTCTTCCTGAATCTTATCGATCTCCTCCTTCTTCTCTTTTGTAGACGAAGTGGTAGATGAAGATTCAACAAAACCACTTTTTTGATTTGACATATAAGCAATGTTATTTAATTAACAAAAGGTACAAATATCAGTCATCTCATGACCATAAATTTGTCGAGTCTTGGGAGAAGCTTCGATAGCTAAACATTTTGCAGTTTTCTCTTCAATGTCATTCTGCAACATTACGTGCAACTTATTCTTCTATTCCTTTGCTACTTCGAGAAATCTTCTTAGTTCCATTTTCTCCACTTAGAGAGAAGAATTCATCTATTCCAGTTCTAAGAGTCTTGTATGTTGCAAACATTTTCCCATGTTTGCAATCTAGTCAAAACCTACTCTGATACCAGTGATCTGAAAATTGATCATCCTCTGACACTTTGCAAGTTTTGAAAATATTGGGTCTTCCAAAGTTAACTTAGTTCATAACTTGATCAACTATGTATAGTTAAGTTTAAATGAACTTAAAGATGAAACAAAATCATATGAAATCCAACATGGTAAAAATGAAGAAGAGAATAACCAAGTGATAATGGAGTTCACCCGACCCATGCTACGTCTCTCGGCCTTTCTCTAATGGCTAGGCCACTTTATTGATCTCAACAACAAAAATAGTACATTAAAAATATTTGACTCATAGAGTAAACCTCCTTCTATAGTGGCAATTGTTTCTCCTTCAAAGAAATGTTCTCCTTCAGAGAACTCTCACTCACAAGTTGACTCCCTTTTACAAAGAAATGATTGCATCAAAAGAAAATGAATTTCTCATTGAATGTGGAAATATGTACTCATACTCATTCTGAGATCAAAAGGAAAACACAACTTCAACTGCTTCATAATGAAGTGTTGAAATGGTCTTTCTTCATAAACATACTGAGAATAGACTAAAAAAATGACTATTCTAATGAAGAAACAAATGTTGCATATGCATCTGGAAGGTTTTAAAACCATTTTTTGGGCTCTTTCCATGCTCAAAAAGGTCTCCATACTGCTTCCAAAAGAAAAAAATAGTATTTGTTTGCAACACAAAAAGACTTGTCTCTCCAAAATTTTCAGCATAAAATGATCAAATCACAAAAATAATGCTTCCATTGTGTCCAGAACACCCAAAAACCCTTATGTAGGCTCTTATGGCCAAGATAGGCCTCCTGCTTCACTTCTCTACTATATGTCTTGTAAAATGACCAGAATGTCTAAATAGACAACAAGATCATCCCTTTTCGCCGGCCACCAGGCAACAAATTTGCTCAAAATCGTTGTTGATTCTACCAAAAATGTTGCAAATAGTCAGACAATTAAAAAGACTCCCACACCGAAAAGTCTATTTTTGGCCTGGTCATGTGGCGCTCATGTGACCGAATGGTGTGAGATAGAGACTATGCACCCTACGAGCCCATGCTCTTATTCACGTGTCAGGTCATTTTTCTCGGGGCTAGACTACACACTTTCCATAGGCGCCAAGCCCTCTGCACCATACGCTGTTAGTTCCTGGGTGTTGAAATGTGACTGGGGCCAGGGCTTACTACTCGACCCTCCCACCTTCACATCTACCAACGGTTACACGCTCGGTTTGTCAGTGTTAATGTGACCTAGGAGTTGGGCTAACTCCCCGCCCCCACCTCTTTTCTGCTTGTTCATACCATGACCCATACAACCTAGGGTTGGGGACAAGTGCCACTCCCCCTCCGCCAACACACCAACATTCTTATGTTAAATAAAAAAAATACCACTTTATTAACAAGTGACATCGGTGGTCTAGTGGTTTGACACTGTAGTTATAACTAGTAGGTCATGGGTTTGATCCTAGTGGGGTTGGCCATTCGACCCAATAAACTTAGGGCACAGAACCCGAGGGCCACCTCAAAACATAACATCCAATGACAAATCGCGGACCCAACCTGTACGACCCTGCCACGTTTCAACACAACATTGGTCTACCTTTCCGCTATATAACCCAGTCACTTGTTGATGTTAGAACCATGTCACCTGCATGCCCTGCCCAATCAGTAACCCACTCAACCCTACATGTTGAATTTTTAATTATTTGTCAAAAACTTTAGAACACGATAACTTTCACATACGGTGTCAGATCGAAGTGATACAAGCATCGTTGGAATTAGAACAATGTGATCTACGGTTTGACACTAGTTTTAAGATATTTTAAGAACTTTTATTTTGAGCCTATTTTTTATCCCCTGGATCAGACCACATGGATATGGGCTTTCCATTTTCTCTATGATAAACATATGGAACTAACTTCAAATATTGGTTGTAATAGGGATTATTCTTCTAGTACAAGAAATGGTTTGGGACAAAAATACTAGGATTCATATCCAATTGAATATGCTAACAAAAATTTCCCATTGTTGAGTCTTTGAGAAAGAAATAAATGCAATTTTTTTTCCCTACTACAACACTTTCATTGAAAATGCAGAGAAACGTTTTCATGATTTTGTATGTATTTCTTGGCAATTAGCAATTTCCTATGAAAATAATTGGAGTAAAGTATGTTCCATTTTCATCAACAAAAGTGTGACAAATGAAGTATTTAATATAATCTATATACCCCTGCATGATATGGTTGGAAGCATTGAGTTTAGGTAAAAAAAAAAAAAAAATGTACACTTTGGATGGAGTTACTTGTACTTGATGGAAGTGGAGATACTTGTAATCGACGCACATACATATACATAAGGCCTAGTTGGTGGCCATACCTCTCTCATACCTAGTAAACATGGACAACTTCGAAATGGTTTCTTGATAATGAAACTCTCCATAAGTAGTGAGGAGTTGATAATAAATGACGTTGGCTAATGGCTTTCCATTCAAAACTGATTTTGACTACTAGAATACCCTCAAAATTGGGGAAAGGAAATGCCAAATCCATGCAAGGTGGTTGTGGAGATAGGAGAAGTGTTTGTTTGTTTTTTTTTCTTGGTTTTTTTTCCCTTAGATGGTCCATTAGATACTAATACAGGATTAGCTGAATAGGGTTCACGAATAAATTAAATAGTTTGTTTAGTAGGATAGGTGAAAATGGATGTACGGTAGGAGGATGTGGCATGTCTAGTCATGCTGATTTACAGGGTCAGTTGAATAAGGTTCACGAATAAATTAAATAGTTTGTTTAGTAGAATAGGTGAAAATGGACGTACGGTAGGAGGATGTGGCATGTCTAGTCATGTTAATTGCCATCAAGGTGAGCAATGCACAATGCATCTAATTCTTAAATATTGTGTATCTTCACTAAGATGACACAAATCTTCATCCAAAGTTTTTACTTATCTTCATGTAAAATTTGTATAATGAAATACATGTTATTCAATCCCATGGTACTTTCCCTATCTCTTAAATTTGTCTATTTTAATAAAAATATCTTATGTTAAATCAAAAAATTATAGTTGTTTTAGTATTAAATTTTAAATTAAATAGAAAATATTTTAAATTCCTAGAAGACTAAAATTTACAATTATAGAATAATGCCCTTAAACTATACACTAAATAAATGAAATAGATTGATACCTGACCCTTTATGAAATAAAAGAAAATATTCTTTCTCCAAAAAACAGAGTTAACTATCCACTAAAAGCAATTACCAAAATACTAAAATTTAAGTTAAAAAATATATATAAATGAAAATAAATAACTTTATAAATTTTATGATAAAATATTAATCAATAAAAAAATTAGATATTTTACAATTTATTATTATTATTTTTTTGTAAATCATGATGCTAATAAAAAATTGTAATTACAATTTTATACCATGATAATTACATTTTTGAATATATAAATAAAAATTTGAAAAAACTCATATAATAATATACCATTCGAATGCCACAATATGATATTGTCTTTCCTAAAATATTGTGGCAATATGATATTGTCTTTCCTAAAATATTGTGGCAATCATAATATTAGTCAAAGTTCATTTCTTCATATGATCTTCTCAAACATGTGAACTCGATAATATACCGTTCGAATAGCACAATATGAAATTGTCTTTCCTAAAATATTGCAGCAATCATAATATAAAAAGTTGATTTTATATAACTACCAGACATCATTACGCCAAAAAAAGACTACACTAGAGTTTATTTTATTTATTTCATTATTTCTGTTAAATGTTTTGGGAAAAGCTCTCATAAATTAGCAATTTCATAGAGTAAGCATGTTAACGTAGGGTATCATCATTAAACCCTATTAACTAATTTTTTAAGAAAAAACCTCTTTCATCACCTATTTTATCATTTGATTATTATTATTTCTAAATTTAATACAAACTAAATAACTATATAAAAAAACCTTATATCATGAAATATATAAACTAAAAAAACATAATTTTTTTAATTAATAACATAAATCTCTATATAATTAAAAATAAAAAATATTAGTTCTATTCTATAAACACTTTCCTTTAGCAATCTTATACTAGTTATTTAAATTTTTACCTATTCTCTAATAATATATACAATAAATTTAACAATTTAATAATAAAATATTACAATTTTAACTTGTAATTTATTTAATCTACAATATTATTAATATACAAAATAATATATTTATTATTTTAAAATAAGCAATAAATATAGTAATTTTAATTTTTATATATTAAAATTAAATACAATATAAATATAATAAAAAGCGCTCAAAATTACAGGTAACATTCTGTTTCAGAGTTACTAAATTTTTAGGATATTTTATTTATAATGAAAATATATAATTTTAATTTTCTGCCTTAATACATTTTTTTAATTCTGTTGATCCTGTTGTTTAAAATGTAATCCTATTTAATAATTATTAATAAAATTGTAATAAATTTATCTTTAATCAGTAAATACTTTTGCCCCTCTCTGTTTGTTTTTTCTCTTAAAAAACCACATATATGTAAATGTATTTTTGCCACCACTTTCCACAAACTTATTTGTACTCAAATTATTGCACATCTCATAAACAGGAAACCTAATACCAATCTTCCCAATATTTCTTTAATGTATTTAAAATATTCATTTCCTATTCTATTATTATTAGTTTATTTTAACTTATTTGAATTTAATTCCATTTTAATTAAAAATAAAATAAAATAAAATAAATTAAAATGATAATAAATATTTAAATTTAATTCCAATAATTAAATTTTTTAATGGTTAAGTTTTTAATAACTATTTCTAACAATAAAGGTTATATTTTGATGGACCTCATTTTTTTCATCTTATTGACGATGAACCAAATTATCATGGGTTTTTAAAAATCGATCAACAATTAATGTGATTAATCTGAAAAACTATTATCAAAATCAAAATACAAATCATAAAAATCTAAAATATTATCAAAACCAATATAAATCATAAAAATTTAAAATAAAAAAATTACAGTTACAAAAGTCTATATGATTGTTTCCCGTTTAAATCATAAAATTCTAAAATAAAAAATTGCCGCAAATTAAAAATCCCATGTTACAAAAGTCTATCTGATCGTTTGCTAGACAAATTATAAGAAGAATCAACGTTAAAAATACCCATTTCCCTTTAGTATAAGAATCCACCCATTTCCCTTTAGTATAAGAATCCACGTTAAAAATACCCATTTCCCTTTAGTATAAGAATCAACGTTAAAAATACCCATTTCCCTTTAGTGATAGTGTTGACATAAGAAGAATCAACGTTAAAAATACCCATTTCCCTTTAGTATAAGAATCAACGTTAAAAATACCCATTTCCCTTTAGCTTTCCCTTTAGTATAAGAATCAACGTTAAAAATACCCATTTCCCTTTAGTGATAGTGTTGACACCTAATCCTCTGGAATGTGAACAGTCATCAAGAAGATGAACTGATCAGTCAAAAAATTTACAATATCCCTTCACAAAAAATTAAAATATTGATTCCCAAAATTTATAATAAACTAAAATGTTCATGGTAGTCTAAGTCCTCAACTTGGTGGCCTTGACTCAAGTTTGAATATACCTCTTGAAAGTCAATATCATATGCGTATTGTTCAACATAACTTTCATGCAAAAAATAATTATTCTTGAGTAAAATGGCTACATTAATCACTGGTCAAGAAAGCATATCGGAAACTATGTTATTTATACCTGTCTTGTACCTGATTACGAAGTGGAATTTCTCTAAGAATCCCATCCAACGAAAGTGCCTTGATTGTTGCAATTTTGTTTGAGATCGCAGATATTGAAAAGGTTGATGATCTGTGTGGATAATTGTTTCTTTTCCCATCAATTAAGACTTCCATTTCTTCACACTTTGCACCAATGCATAAAGCTCTTTATCATATGTAGGATAGTTAATAACAACAACATTAAAAATATCATAATGAAATGAAATGGGCTTATTATGCTGTAAAAGAACTACACCCATGGCGTAGTCACTTGCATCTGTTTGTATTTCAAATGGTTGTTTCAAATCCGCTAATGCTAAAATGGGGGCTGAACTGATCTTTTGTTTTAAAGCATCAAATGATTTTTTTTGTTTGCCTCCCCATTGGAAGATAACCTTCACGCTGGTCAAAGCATCTAGTGGAGCTACTATGGAAGAGAAATTGGCAATGAACTTCCTCCAATACTGTGCTGCTCCCAAGAAACGCCTTACTTCTATAACTGATTTGGGTATTGGCTAATTCACAATGACTGAAATTTTAGAGGGGTCAATCTTTAATTCACCTCCACAACTATGTGGCGCAAATATACTAAGGAAGTTTTCCTGAATTCACATTTAGACATCTTCATAAATAACTGTTCTTTTCTCAAGACATCCAACACTTCCCTCACATGCTTGACATACTCTTCTTGTGACTTTTCGAATATCAAAATATTATCTAAATAAATAATTACAAACTCACCAAGAAAGGATCTTAAAACATCATTCATAACTCTCATGAATGTAGCTGGAGCATTGCAAAGACCAAAAGGCATAACCAACCATTAAAACAATCCCTATTTGGTTTTAAAATAAATCTTCCAAATATCCTCCGCAGCTATTCTAACTTGATGATATCCACTTCTCAAGTCGAATTTAGAGAAATATTTTTTATTCTTCAACTGATCTAGCAAATCATCTATTCTAGGCAGTGGGTATCGATTCTTTATGGTAATTTTGTTCAAAGCTCGATAATTTACACACGACTCAGGTTCCATCTTTCTTGGGTACCAAAACAATTGGTGAACCACATGGTGAAGTAGAGGGAAAAATCACACCTTTATCTAACAATTCTTGGACTTGTTTCTTAATTCTTAAACTTTCTAGAATTGACATTCAATACATACTGATGTTTGGGGTTGGACAGTCTTGTTGTAGCTAAATTTCGTGCTGAATTCTCCTTTTTGGTGGCAATCCCTTTGGTTCTTGAAACATGTCTCCATATTGATTGATCACATCAACCAATTCAGATTTCAACTTCACGTTACAAGCTGCAAAGGATTCATGCTCTGTGTCATTCTTTTGCTTGATCATAAGGAGCACGAGACTCTTGCTAGAATTAACTAGTTGCTTCATTTTCCCTGTGCTTGCCAAAGACAAATTAAGCTTCCTACGATGGGCTCTCACAATATACTCTACTCCATCTTTGAACACATGATATTTTTTCTTAAATATATGGAAATCAACTTTCCTGTCATACAAATACTGGCTTCCCAACACAACTCCATAAACATCCAGTGATACCACATCTAATTCGACTTCATCAACGAAATTGACAGTAATTGCAAACTTGAAAATGCATTTTCGTGTGACCTGAAGATTGGCATCGTTTGTTATCCAACCCAATGGATGTGGTTTATGATGAGGCATGGTTTCTATATTCAATTTCTTAACCAAGTTTGTAGAAATTAAATTTGTGTGAGATCCACTGTCAAACAACATATAAATCTTGGTTTGTTTGGAAATAACTTGAATGTGGAATAACTCAATTCTGTTTTCCTCATTTGAAATGTTGTTGGAGTTATTTTCTATGCTGGTGCTTGCCACAAATTTCTCTTTTCTTGCTTTTGCCATGACTTTTCCCTTAGTGACTATGGTTGCAATCATTGATTCATCACCTGAGTCAGAACCAAAGTCATTTCATCTGTAAAAATAGCCCAAGTGACATTTTGTTTATGAGAGAAAAGCCATCGATACCATACAAACTGATTTGGTTACAAATATAAAGTTGCAATGCATACCTTTTGTGTGTTTTGCACATTATGGAGATCAATAAATTGCTCCATCTATAGTATCCATGTTTCGGGATTTTTGCCATCAAACTTCCTCATATCGATCTTTGGAACATGGTGGTTCTTTGATCCAACGTTAGAGTCTATGAAATCATTAAATAAACATTATTTTTTGTTCTCATCGAGTTTCCTTTACTACCCTTCACCATTAGTAAGCATTTATTGTAAGAAAAAATTGTCAAATATGTCTTCCAAATCTTCCATGCTTCTTAAATATCCATCTTAGCTTTCCATGCCATCCATCTTAGCTTCCACACCACCCATTTAGCCTTCCACTTTAATTATCTTAGCTTCTATGCCTTTGTAAATCTTTAAACATCCATCTTAGTTTCCAAACGCCTTCTTTAAACCATCCATCTTAAGCTTCCACGCCATACATCTACTCTATTCTTATTTAAACCATCCATCGAGCTTTCTATTAACTTTTTGTGCGAGTTTAAATTGTTGCAACTTGTCTCATAATGGATATATCATGTTCATTTCTTCCCTCTTTTCAATGAGTCATGCTAAGCTTTCAGTTTTACTAAGGTGTTCCATTTTTCTTCTTTGGGCAATAAATTACCGATAATAATTCTTCACTATGCCCTTTGAATTCCTTCAAACTAATTTTTCAAACCAAGCTTATGCAAAAATTTTAAAAAAACTACACACATTTTTTCACTTTGTAGGAACTCGATATTGTATCTTATGTATCTCTGTAATTTTGGATCTCCAATGTCTGAAATTTCTTCCTGCGGTAACCCTCTGAGTAATCTTTCTAACCCCTTAAGTCTGATAAAGATTGGATTCTCCAATGAATACTTATGTCAAATTTCCCGCGATGACCTAAGTATAAACTGGTTCAGTAGAGGGAACCTGTACAATGTACCATGGGTGAATTTTTCCACCTTAGGTTCTAAAAATGATACCTAAGGAACTAAAGTTTGTGCTCTTTTTGTAACGTCTTACGAAAATTCAATCTGATGCCCAAAGCGAAATTTATGACGATTTTCCCAAGGTGACTTGTTTGGAATGTAATTTGGGGGTCTGCAAAAACCCTAACTTCCTCATATTATATCTCCGAAAATATAGTGATATAGGATCAGAAATTTGGAGCCAAGGTTCAGGTTGATGTCTTCTCAAATGGTTTTTTTTTTTTAGCTTCTGAAACTTCTTAGAAAAAGAGTTATAGCAAAAATTCCACGATGACCTGTTTAGATGAAATTCTGGAGCTTGCAAAAACCCTAAATTCCTTAGATCATATCTCCTAAAATATAGTAAGACAATATTTGAAATTCGAACTCGAGGTTCAGCGATATTTCCTCTCAAATGGGTTTTGTCTTTAGCTTCTAAAACATTGCAGACAAAATGTTATAGCAAAAATTCCACGATGACCTGTTTGGAGCTGCAAAATCCTAGAATCCAAAGCTCTGATACCAAATGTTATGAAACCTACTCATACAAAGGTAGAAAAGATAGATCAATGCCTTAGAATTTATCCTCTTCGAGGGGGAAACCTCCTTTACATTACAAAAATGAACAATTCTTGGATGATTCAAATGACAAAACCTCCTTTCTATATATAGGAGTATAAGGGGTCACAATATAACTAGGCTGACCTAAGAATAATAATATAAAAGCACAAAAATAACAATAGTCAGATTCTATGGGGCACAATAATAACAATATGGGGACAATAGGGGCACAACAATAACAATAAAGGATACAATGACAATAGTAATGGGGGAATCACTAGTGTTATAGAGACCTAACAAAGGCACACTTTTAAAAGTTAAAGGAAAATGATATACTTTAGTTGTGCACATGCATTTTTCCATTAGCTTTAGACTTGGTAAGGTTTTTGCAAGTGAGACATCTTATAAATTATAAAGTTAGTGCTTACACTTTTCCTGCACATGTACTACTCCACAATTTCTTTTTTCACAATTGTCCTTGCACATTCCATGAGACAAACTCATAATGCATTGTTTAAATTTTCAATGGACACGAATTAACAAGAGTCGTGATATGAGGGTGATATGAGGATTTCTATGTCATTTAATAGAAAGGTTCATGTCTCATCGCATGACTACATGTAAGGATTTACGCCTTAACAGTAAAAGAGTGGGGCGTGCTTAACGAGAAGTGAGAGATGAGAAAGTCTTAGAATAAAAAAATGAAATATGGTGTCTTCCTTGGCTTCCTCTCACAAACGATAGAAGCACAAGACAAAAATTATGTATGTTAGTTGTTGGAAACTTTCTTATTGTGCCATGTGACTTATGTAAAGACACAATTTTAAAGGTTGAAGTCAAAAGGAAGACTTTAGCTGTGCACATGCCTTTGTTCCACCAGTTTTAGACCTGGTAATATTTTTGCAAGCCAGACAAATTATAAATTATATTTAGTGCTTCATACTTTTGATCCATATGCTATGTTTCTTTTTTCATATTTTTAGGTGCATGAAGTTTATAGAAACAATTTCTAGGTAATTCATAGTATTATGTCGTATTTGTTTCCACCATATAATTTTTTACATTGTCTTACTCTTCTATCAAATTTCCAAATCCTATAATTGATTGAACATTGTACCATAATTTTATTAATTTTTAGAACAAAGTTAAAATCATGCTATAAAATAAAAACTAACTACTCTATAACTATTTTCCTTATTTTCCAAATAATTTTATTTTTTTCAATTTTCAATTCCATTTTTTTTTCAAAATAAATATACACATTCCCATACATTCATATACTAAAATTATATACAAACTCAATGATTTACCATTATTTATAAAATTGTGAAATGTGACCACGATGTACCATGCATTTGCATTTAATGCCCAATCATTATTACATCATTCACACCCTAAAATTATATGATTAAAATTGTACATGATATTATCCATATCAATCCTTTAAATTCAAGAATTTCTTATTGACATGATGACCATTGGTTCCATTAACCCACACACCATTGTAAATTCTCATTGAAATTTATAATTATAAGTAAAAAATAATTATATTAATTATATTAAGTTAATTAAATAATTATCAGTTTGTAGAAAGTATTACAGATTTAATAAAGGAAAAATAGTTTGCCGAATAGTATTAAGATATAATAGAATAAATATATATTATTATTATATATAAAAATATAATAATTTTGAAATAAAATTATAAATGAAATTAAATGAATTGAAAATAAATAATAATTTTATAAGTTTAAATAATTTAATTTGTAATTCTGAAAATTTAATTTTTGAATTGAAAAAAAAAAAGCAAATTTGATAAATGACATTTAAATAAAAAGTATTAAATTATATATGTTAGATTAGTTGTAAAAAACATGTATTTTATTTAATCTAAATTATTTAGTTTCTATAGGTTTCTTCCCATGCCCTTACTTCCACAATGCGTACCTTCATACATGTAAAACCTATCAATGAACATTTGTACAAGACGGTTTTACTATAGTTAAGTTAGTTGAGTCAATGATGATTTTCTTACCTTCATACATGTAAAACCTATCAATAAACATTTGCACCAGACGGTTTTACTAGAGTTAAGTTAGTTGAGTCAATGATGATTTTCTTACTAAGATCAAGTAGCATAGCATTTATATGAGATGTTTTTATTATGGGTTGAGTTAATAATGAATTTTTTATTTAGTTTCTATAGATTTCTCGACATGCTCTCACTTTCCCAATGCGTACCTTCGTAAATGTAAAACCTATTAATGAACATTTCTACGAGATGGTTTTACTAGAATTAAGTTAATTGACTAGGTTTTTCCACATGCTCTCACTCGCCCAATGCATACCTTCGTACATGTAAAACCTATTAATGAACATTTCTACAAGACGGTTTTACTAGAATTAAGTTAGTTGAGCAATGATGAATTTTTTACTAATATTAGGTAGCATCTATATGAGATGTTTTTATTATGGGTTGAGTTAATAATGATTTTTTACAAGT
>APFE030672242.1:68410-98046 GCA_000404065.3 Pinus taeda
TCTTTAAACCATCCATCTTAGTTTCCACGCCTTTCTTTAAACCATCCATCTTAGCTTCCACGCCATACATCTTAGCTTCTATGTCTTTATTTAAACCATCCATCGTAGCTTCTATTACTTTTTGTGCGAGTTAAATTTGTTGCACTTGGTCTCATAATTTTGATATATCATGTTGCATTTCTTCCTCCTTTTCATGAGTCATGCTAGAGCTTTCAAGTTTCTTACTAGGTGTTTCCATTTTCTTTCTTTGGGGCATAAATTACCGATAATAATTCTTCACTATGCCCTTTGAATTCCTTCAAACTAATTTTTCAAACCAAGCTTATGCAAAAATTTAAAAAAAAACTACACACCTTTTTTCATTTTGTAGGAGCTCGATATTGTATCTGATGTATCTTTGTAATTTTGGATCTCCAAGGTCTGAAAATTTTTCCTGCGGTAACCCTTTGAGTAATCTTTCTAACCCCTCAAGTCTGATAAAGATTGGATTCTCCAATGAAGAGTTATGTCAAATCTCCCACGATGACCTGAGTATAGACTAGTTCAGTAGAGCGAACCTGTACAATGTACCGTGGGTGACTTTTTCCATCTTAGGTTCTGAAAATGATACCCAAGAAACTAAAGTTCGTCCTCTTTCTGTAACGTCTTAAAAAAATTTGATCTAATGCTCAGAGCGAAAGTTATGATGATTTTTCCAAGGTGAGCTGTTTGGAATGTAATTCGGGGGTCTGCAAAAACCCTAACTTCCTCATATTATATCTCTAAAAATATAGTGATATAGGATCGAAAATTTGGAGTTGAGGTTCAAGCTGATGTCTTCTCAAATGGGTTTTTTTTAGCTTCTGAAACTTTGTAGAAAAAGAGTTATAGCGAAAATTCCACAGTGACTTGTTTTATATGAAATTCTGGAGCTTGCAAAAACCCTAACTTCCTCAGATCATATCTCCTAAAATATAGCAAGATAATATCTAAAATTCGGACCCGAGGTTTAGCATATTTCCTCTCAAATGGGTTTTGTTTTTAGCTTCTGAAACATTGCAGACAAAAAGTTATAACGAAAATTCCACGATGACCTGTTTGTAGCAGCGAAACCCTAGAATCTAAAGATTTGATACCAAATGTTATGAAACCAACTCACACAAAGATACAAAATATAGATCAATGCCTTAGAATTCAGCCTCTTTGAGGGGGAAACCTCCTTTACATTACACAAATGAAAAATTCTTGGATGATTCAAATGACAAAACTTCCTTTCTATATATAGGAGTCTAAGGGTTCCAATATAAACCAAGCCGACTTAAAATAATAATATAAAGGCACAAAAATAATAATAGTGGGATTCTATGGGGCATAATAATAACAATATGGGGATAATAGGGGCACAACAATAACAATAAGGGATACAACGACAATATTAATGGGGGAATCACTAGTATTATAGAGACCTAACAAAGGCACACTTTTAAAAGTGAAAGGAAAACAATATACTTTAGTTGTGCACATGTCTTTTTTCCATTAGCTTTAGACTTGGTAAGATTTTTGCAAGCGAGACATCTTATAAATTATAAAGTTAGTGCTTACACTCTTTAAATCTGCACATCCCTAACCTCCATCCATCCTTGTACCACACAACACTTCCTTTTCCACACACATTATCACTTCTGCACGACCACACACATTCTTGCCTCTGCACACTTCTTGAATACAACTCCATTTCCCACAACACTTTTCCTGCACATATGCTACTCCACAATTTCTTTTTTCACAATTGTCCTTGCACATTCCATGAGACAAACGCATAATGCATTGTTTAAAATTGTCAATGGACACGAACTAACAAGAGTAGTGATATGAGGATTTCTATGTCATTTAATAGAAAAGTCCATGTCTCATCGCATGACTACATGTAAGGATTTACACCTTAACAGTAAGAGAGTGGGGTGTGCTTAATGAGAAGTGAGAGATGAGAAAGTCTTACAATAAAAAAATGAAATGTGGTGTCTTCCTTGGCTTCCTCTCACAAACGATAGAAGCACAAGACAAGAATTGTGTATGTTAGTTGCTGGAAACTTTCTTATTATGCCGCGTGACTTATGTAAAGACACAATTTTAAAGGTTAAAGTCAAAAGGAAGACTTTAGCTGTGCACATGCCTTTGTTCCACCAATTTTAGACCTGGCAATATTTTTGCAAGTCGGACAAATTATAAATTATATTTAGTGCTTAATACTTTTGATCCATATGCTATGTTTCCTTTTTCATATTTTTAGGTGCATGAAGTTTATAAAAACAATTTCTAGGTAACTCATAGTATTATGTCGTATTTGTTTCCACCATATAACTTTTTACATTGTTTTACTTTTCTATCAAGTTTCCAAATCCTATAATTGGTTGAACATTGTACCATAATTTTATTAATTTTTGAAACAAAATTAAAAATCATGCTATAAAGATAAAAAGTAACTACTCTATAACTATTTTCCTTATTTTACAAATAATTTTTTTTTTTTCAAAATAAATATACACATTCCCATACATTCATATACTAAAATTATATACAAACTCAATGATTTACCATTATTTATAAAATTGTGAAATGTGACCACGATGTACCATGCATTTGCATTTAATGCCCAATCATTATTACATCATTCACACCCTAAAATTATATGATTAAAATTGTACATGATATTATCCATATCAATCCTTTAAATTCAAGAATTTCTTATTGACATGATGACCATTGGTTCCATTAACCCACACACCATTGTAAATTCTCATTGAAATTTATAATTATAAGTAAAAAATAATTATATTAATTATATTAAGTTAATTAAATAATTTGTTAGTGTGTTTGTAGAAATATTTACCAATTTAATAAGAAAATATTTTACAGTTGCAATAACTATATATATAATAATTTAAATTAAATTTTTTAAAATATTTAATTTAAATATTATTTATGAGTTTTAAATAATTTAAATTCGTGTATTATATATATTTATATACTATTATATTAAAAAGCATAAATATTTTTAAATAAAAAATTATAAATTAAACTTTATAATGAATTGAAAAAATCATATTTTAGAGTTTTACAAAAATTTAATTTCGTATATTTGAAATGTATGTGAATAAAATTTTTAAATAAAAAATTATAAATGAAATGTTAAATGATTGAAAAAAATAGAAATTATTTTATGAGTTTTAAATATTTAAATTCGTATTTTAATTGTTTAGGTTTTGAAGTTAGAAAAATAATATAATAAAAATTTGTAAATGATATTTTAAATACAAATATTAAAAATTCGAAAAAATTATCAAATTAATAAAATTAAATATGCTTGATAGTTGTAAAAAACATGTATTTTATTTAATCTAAATTATTTAGTTTTTATAGGTTGCCCCACATGCCCTCACTCCCCTAATGCGTACCTTTATACATGTAAAACCCATCAATGAACATTTGTACAAGATGGTTTTACTAGAGTTAAGTTAGTTGAGTCAATGATGATTTTTTTACTAATATCAAGTAGCATTTATATGAGATGTTTTTATTATGGGTTGAGTTAATAATGAATCTTTTATTTAGTTTCTATAAGTTTCTCCACATGCTCTCACTCTCCCAATGCATACCTTGGTACACGTAAAACCTATTAATGAACATTTCTACAAGACGGTTTTACTAGAATTAAGTTAGTTGAGCAATGATGATTTTTTTACTAATATTAGGTAGCATTTATATGAGATGTTTTTATTATGGGTTGAGTTAATAATGATTTTTTACAAGTATGAATGCTTTACTAATATCAAGTAGCATTTATATGAGATATTTTTATTATGGGTTAAGTTAATAAAGAATTTTTACAAGTATCAATAAGTATTTATTAAAATAATATTTTTGAGACAAACTTTTATACAAATTCAATTGTTATACAATATTTTTTATATATATTTTTATAAATATGATTAGTGAATTTTAAGATGATTCAGATTCAATTTCCAGATATCACATTTCAAATTTCCAATTAAATACTTGAGTTTTTAATTTTTTATTTACAATAAAAATTTATAAATTTAATTTCTTTAGAATATTATTTATAGCATAAATTTATAATTTATTTGTCCTAGTATATTATTTTATAATATATTGATGAAGATTTTATGGGTAATTGCAATTGCAATGGCTATTATAAATGAAGTATGAGTAGAAGAAAGTGTTTAAATTCCAAATTTACCTTGCTGGGCTTACGAATAAACTTACATTGCCTTAAAAAGTGATAGTATTTAAATTGACCCTAATTACCTAATTCCTCTGATCCAATATTATATAAATTTTAAATATTTATTTATTTTCAAATTTGTATATTTAAATTTATACCTCTGTATGAATTTTTAATTTAACCTCATTTATTATTTTTATTATCTTTTATTACTCATTATATAAACGTAAATTTATCCTCATTCCATATCGAAATGTATCTGCGTAAACCATTATAAATGATTAACTTAATATATTATAAGTAAATCCAAAAACACACATCAGAAAAATCAGAAAAAAGGGTTAAGACTTTGGGATACGCTTCAACATCTTTAGCATGCCGACAGGCACGATCCATCAACTCTTACGTGGGGTGCAATTCAAAGATGCTCAACACTTATCTCTTTGTGTCGCTACAATTATTAGGTCCATCATTTGTTTCTTTTCTATCCACATCTCATAATGTAATAATCTAATGATGGGCTCTCTTTCATAATTTCACGTAAAAAGGTGATTAGCACAGCCGTCCATCTTCATCGCGTTCTCCAAAAAAAAGGCTGGTCTCCACACTGAAAGTAGATTGTCCATGAGGAAGTGGGGGAGTTTGATAAATAGCTCATAAAATGGATGAAGGAGATGCCTCCATTTTCTCGCTCTGTGGTGTCATAGTTGTTTTTATGGTTTAATAATTATATTAATTGATTTAATAATTTTTTGTGTTATTATTTTTATTTTTATGATGATGATGATGGTTAACTTCCACCGAGACCAAAATATTTCTTATGAAATGATATTTTAAATAATTATATTAAATGGTTTAATCATTTTTTCTTTCGTGATATTATTTTTTTTTTTCTTATGAAATGATATTTTAATAATAATATTCAATGGTTTAATCATTTTTTCCTTCGGGTTATATCTTTTTTTTTTTTTTTTTTTTTATTTTCTATATATATCATTTGATGTCTCCTTCTTAAGTGAAATGACTGTGTAAATCATTATATTAATTGGTTTATTAATTTTTTTCTCTTATTATTAATTTTCACTCTTTATATATATAATTTGATGTTTCTTTCTAAAATGAAATGGTATTTGATGTTTTTTTAAAGAATGAAATGACATTTGATGTCTTTTTCCAGAATGAAATGACATTGTAAATCATTATATTAATTAATTTGATCATTTTTTTTTATTCTTTTGTTATTACTTTTTCTTGAAATTCTTTATATGTGATTTCATGTCTCTTTCTTGAAAGCTTTTCTCTTATTATAATAATGGTAATTTTAAAATCAATACTTTATATGAGTACTCTAATCAAATACTTTTAAAATTTTCATTTATATTTTACTTTAAAGTAGGCAACAATCGAATGCTTACTATGAATTCAAATATTTTTAAATGCTCTGTATATCAATATTATTTTTTCTTCTACTTTTGTAAAATTCACTTTTATTGATTTCGTTAAAGATAGGTTAGTTATCTTTATGTAAATGGTAGATTTTAAAATATTTCTAAAACTTGATAAATATAAACAATTTTTTTTTTTTTTTTTTTTTTTTTTTTTTTTTTTTTTTTTTTTTTTTTTTTTTGTTAAAATGAATATAGGTAAGGTTAACTTTTGACTTGTTAATATCAAATCATGAGCATATCTATATGCTAAAATCTAATTAATCCCCACTTAACTCATTTTTCTTTTTACTTAATATAAATATTTTTAAATATTAAATAGAAAAAAAATGATTTCTAAACCCAAATAAAGCACATTAAAAATGGCTTTAATATTACATGGCCATGATTTCTGAGGAAGATTCTAAAAACACTAAAAATCATTTTTAATATTACATAGGCATAATTTCTGAGTGAGATTCTAAAAGCACTTAAAAAAGACTAATATTACATGGCCATGATTTGTGAGTGAGATTCTAAAAACTAAACCCACTTGTGATTTAAGTGGAAAATTGTACAAACTAAAGTGGATATCATATATACTAAGGCTCAAAGAGCAACTTATCAACGATGTCGGCCAGATATATACCGAGGTCTAGTGGCCCATACCATTACACCACCGACAATGTGTTTCGCCCCAAATAAGTGTGTGTATTAATTTGCTAATTTGAATCACTTTAGGACTAAAATGGGGTAGTCTTAGATGTCAACAACAGCAATCGCTTTTGCATAGAAATGAGCGAAGGGAGCTCCTGGGTGTACAGTAGCACCAACCTCGAAGAAATTGAAAGCATGAATTTGGATAGTTGTTTCGACCTGCCATCCATGGTAACCTTGAGCATCCCAGGCGTTTGATGTTGTTCCAGTAAATGCCATATTTTCTGATAACGGTTGCCACTAATGCGGGTCAAGCGTTTGGAACGCGAGGATGTGGAGAAATGGCACATTCCTCCCATGCGCTGCACAAACTTAACACATTTTCGTTTTGCGATAGCGACGTTACCTGCTCCAAAATCTTGAATAGTTACTTCATACGATGTTAGTATAATGGTTTCTTTTGAAATTGCCTATACTGGATCCACGAGATTGTCGTCCTATGGTTTCTTTTGAAATTGCCTATACTGGATCCACGAGATTGTCGTCCTTTCTGAACTTGTGAGTATGGGACTCACTCATGATTGGGCATTTTTAAGTGAATGGAGGATTTTTGGAATATTTTGGGATATGAGTTAGGTTAAATAATTGGTTTTATTTATTTCAATAGATCCTAAAATATCTAGGGAATTTTTGATGGACTTAAGGTCATGGCTCATAGTTGGGATAGTCAGTGTGTTATGTTTTACGGGAGAATAAAATTTGTGGTGTTGAGAACATCTTAACTTTATTATTATAAACATTTGCAATACTATAAGTGAGGATGGTTACGTTGAAAGATGTATTCCACAATCCAATATGAATGTGATGTTTTATTCTACAATTCCAATATGAAATGTGATGCTTTATTCTTGTAAGTGTCTTTTTTAAAATAAAAATAAAATAAAATTCTATAGTTTTGTATGAGTGTGATGTGAATTGACACTTGAACATAAAAATGAAAATAAAATATTCTTTAAATAGAAAGACAATGCCTGTTATAGTTAAAAAATAAAAATGAATATGTCTGTTTTGCTAGTTTTAATTAAATTATTTAGATGTCCACTTGACTTAATATAATTTCATATCAACTTTAAAAAGAGATAAAATAATTAGAATTAAAAAAAAAATGTGAGTAAGATGTTTAAACTCTATACTTTTCAAAAAATAAAACCATTTGAAGATTTATGTCAACAATTTATGTTAGTATCAAACTTCAAATATATATCTATATTTAAAAAAGAAAATGTAAAAATAAATATTTTAATGTTGTATAATAGTAAAAAATTCTATGTCCATATTAAAAAAAAATTAATTGAAAGTAAAAGAAAAAATTAAAAATATAATCAATACTAAGAAGGGATGTTATATAAAATTAATAGTGGCTTTAAAAATATCAAATAATAAAAATGTTCAATATGGATTATAAAAAATATTTAATAATAGGAATAAGTAATGTTGATGCAATACTTAAAATATAATTATAACAAAACATTTAATGTAATCTATAATAAATGCTTAATTCACTATGTCAGTAAATATTTTATTGTCAGCTATGTTATATATATTATAAATTTTTTTTTTATGTATATATCATATAATAGAAAAATGTTTTTTTTTTTTTTTTTTTATTGATTAACATTTTCAATAGTTTTACATTTTATATTGGTCATCTTTTAGTTATTATTTTTGTATACTACAAAATCATTAATTTATTGTGATCTATCAAAAAATAGAAATATATATATTTCAAATTTTACAAGAAGTTTACAAGGAGATTTGATCCCTCTAGACTTATGTTTAAAATAAATTTATAATAATGAATAAATCTACTAAAATTTACTAATGCCCAAAAAATCTAATAATCATAATAAATATTTCTACTATACCTTTGACTTTGATATGAGAGAAGCATTATATGCAACAATAAGATTGTTAAACTCATGAGCAATTCTATTCTCATCACTCACATAAGGGCTATTCTCATTCTCATAAATGACATAAGAGTTATTCTCATAAAGAGATTTTTGTTTTACAAATTTTAAAATATTTTAAACATTTAAGGTAAATAAACCCATTTTACTATTTCATTGTGATTCATGTCATATTATGAAAAATAAATCAAAATTTATAATCCTTTTATTTCTATTCAAATGACCAATAAGTGTGAACATGATACTACTGATTGAACTTAACTTGTTTGCTAGAGAATATTTAAGAACTAGACTAACAAAAATAGATCAATTTTAATTTCATTTTAATCTATCCAATTCTCAAACATTTTTGATATTAATCATCAAATTAAATTATTATTTTATTTTAAACTATTATTTTAAATTATAAAAATAATTAATATATAAATTAAACATATATAAATTTAAAAAAACATGTAATAAAGGAGGATGACATTCACTGGGTATTCATACTTAAGGAAGCTTATAGTTATTTGGCTAACCATAATCAACTTGAAAAGCACGCTAGATGGACCTTCCTATGGCAAAAAAACTTGTGGCCAAAGATGACTCTCTTTCTATGACTAGTCTTCCAGGGCAAAATCCTCACCTGGGATAATATATTAAAACATGGTTTTATAAGGCCTTCCATATGCAATTTATATGAGAACCACGAAGGACCAATAAAACACCACTTAAATAAGTTCCAAACCACTTCTGCTATTAGGATTGGGGAATAGAGGTCTTTACAGCTTTAGGTAGAAACAAGGCATCGATTCAGAGCACCCTTGAAGATTAGAGATCAAGCATGTCCACTCATCCCATCATCAATAGAGCATGGGAGCTATTCTCAAGAGCACTATGTTGGGATATCCTTCTTACCAGGGTTAAGAAGATCATTCAAGATTCACTTTTAGTCACCAGGATTCCACTGCAGCAAGGACCTCCTCGCCCTTCAAACATCCACATTCTTCAGCTCCTTGGACTTTAATACATTCCCTTATGTGTAAAAAAGAACCTCTCCTTCCATTCTAATGTTCCAAAGAAAATTGTCTCCTCCCAACATCAATGTCTACAAACTAAACTATGATGGGGCTTCCCATGGGAATCCAGGTTAAGCTAGTTATAATGGAGTATTTAGGGACCATAATGGAGAGATTCACTAGGTTTATTATGGAAAATTGGGAATAAATACAATCACGCAACTAAGCTTCAGGCCTTGGAGCAGAGGATTAAGCTTGCCTAGTGTTGTAATTTTGTTCCTTTGGTTGTCAAAGGGGATTCTTGGGTGGATACTCTCACTGCTTGAAAGTTACAAAATAAGACCTTGATCAGCAAAGGCACTGCCAACTAGAGGCTTTCCAAAACTTTGCAGAGCATATGTGACCACATCATAGTTCTCGGTGGGGTCCACTTCCACACTGTTAAGCACAAGGCTAATTCCCTGGCTGACAGATTAGCTAACGTGGGGACAAATTACAATGAAATGTTGAGCTTCTATGCATGGAAGATTCTACCTCAGGGTAAGCTTCGTTAGGAGTGCGAAGATTTAAGTCGAAAGGATAGGGAATATAATGGTTTGCATGATTACTCATGCCCTCCCTCCAACCCACAACCCATTCCATGATCAACACATACGAGAATAATGCAGAAGGTGCTAAGGGATCCTTCACACATACCTCCCTCCCTAACACTCTTAATGAGCCCTCGGTCACTATTCATATGGATGTTTGACACCATCGACCTCCTCATTCATCCATCAGCAGATTGTATCAACAAAATTCAATGACATGTTTTTGTGTATGAGTAATGAATTATTGCATTGACATTTCCATCATTTTTCTCGGCCTTTTAAGTGCCTTGCACTCTAGCTTTTCACCTCACCCAAGCTTTCTTCACATTCCCATGTTTCCAATCACTGCTCCACTTCCCTCAGCCCGATCCTTCTCTTCTGAGGGTTCTTCACCCATACCCCTGAAGCTCCTCCCTACCAGCCCCCTGACTCCCCTTGTTCTCTTTTCCACATCATACCAATTATGGCTAGAACCCCCCTTTCTACCAAAGCCTCCTCCTTGCATCGTAGACAAAGGGGTCACAACTTGAACCGATGGAGGTAGGCATACATTAATGCCAGGTCTCACGTGGAGACTGTCGCTCACTAGGAAGCTCTTAATTTTCAAAACTTGATCTTGTAGGAGGTTAAAGATGACATTAATTGGATGGAGGATTGTGTGGCAGAAATTAGAAAAAACCACTAGTACTGAGGTTGTGGATGAAGAATTCAACTAGAACCCAGACCCTGGCTTCACTAGGGCCCGTGAAAATTTGTACACCTGAACTATTTAGCTTGCATGGAGTATGAAAAATCTCCTGGGCATGACAATGCAGGATAGTAATCAATGTCAGAAACCACTGGAGTAGAAGATAAACCAGCTGGATGCCAAATTCACGGTCTATGTGGAATCAATGCACCATAAAAAATTCATCACCAAAGGCTCACCTCTGTATGAGTGATTCAAAGGTAGCACCAACAAGAGGCATGGGGGTGAGGATAACTCCCTCCCAACTTGGACCACCTGAAGTAGGAAGGAACTCAAGAAAGTGGGTCACTAGCCGAGCTCATCAGGGTGGGTGAAGATTAGCCCCTCCTAGTTTAGTTTCATGATCTATTTTTTTTCCTTTTTATGCATTTTGTTATCGAAGGGTTGCATGAGCTCACCTTCTATCTCAAGAGCTCAAACAAGGTTCAACATATGCCCACCCTGATCATCAGTCTGATAGTCGAAATCTAGGCAGCACCCATGTGGAGTGTTTTTCTCTTAATTTTGTAATTATTTCTAGTATTGAATCTCATAGAAACTCAAAAGATAGATGATATATAACTTCCAAAGCCGAGAATTTTTGTATATGGTCTGGTTTCCAATCACACCGACCTATGATAAAAAATAATGAATGCTATTCTATTTATTTGAAGTACTATAATCTCAGTCTTACTTACAAAAAGAAACATGTAACAAGATTCTTACCCATGGAGATTCTCAACCTGTAAATAGGCTTAGTTACAATACCATGACTTATCAATACCACATTCTCAAAAAACCGTAAATCATAACTACTTTTGAGATAAATCTCAACCTTTGATTTGTGACTACTACTAAGAATATTCGAGAATATTCTGTGGAGGTTAAATCCCTACCATAAACCTAATAATTATTGATAACTAAATTAAACTTTTGGAAGCCCTATTCCAAACTAGATATAGAAAGGGAAAACTACTTTTTAGGTCAATATAAACCTTTTATTTGTGACTACTACTAAGAATATTATAGAATATTTTCATGGAGGTTAAATCCCTACCATCCACCTAATAATATTTTATAATTGAATTATTAGCTTCTTCATGATCAACATCTAAAAGAGAATGTTGTTTCTCAATGTCCATTGCTTCCTTAAGTTGCTGATGCTTCTCTTCTTTTAATTCAACTTGAGCATAGTTAATTGGCCCCTTCTTGTCAGATGCCAATGAGAGAGAATCCTTGCAAATATTGAATGCTAAATTTCATAGTATCTAGCCTATATTTTGTTTGGGCCAATAAGTTCATAATAGCTTCATGTTGAGTGAGGAAATGATGCTCATTATAGTGCACTAGTTGTTATAGAAAATAGACAAGACCCCATAGACTATATATACTCCTTGACTACATACTCCTCCCGTCTCCTCAAAACTAGCCTAAATTCTAGCACATCTCTATTCTCCATATTTGAATATTGCAATCCAAAATAGACAAAGAAATATTATAATGCCAAATACTTTGACCCATAAAAATAAAGAAGATGGCTATAGACATGAAGGAATAATATTTTTAGATAGATAATCTTTACAAGTTACATTGTGTGAGGTAGTCCAAAAAGAAAATACACTGAAGAAACCAACTAGGCTTTGAGCCTTCTATCCAACAAACCAAACCAAATAGAGAAAAAATCAAACACATATACCTCAAACCTAGAGAACAATGTAGTGAGCAACATGTGCCACACCCTTAACTAGAATTTCCCCACTCTTAACACTACAAATGGATGTCCAAAATGAAATAACATAAAGAAATCCAACCATGAAGAGACAAGGTTGGAGAAATACCTAAGACACTATCCTTAGAGGCTCATCCAAATTTTTTGTTTGTTAAATCCAACATACCAAAGAATTAGAGAATGAAGACCAAATCCCAAGATACAAGAGTAGAAACAACAATATTACATGCTATCTCAATAAACATAGCTAAAATGATATAGTTAGGATCCCACATACTGCACCCAAATTTTCTTATCTTGAGGCCTAGAGCTAGCTAATCTCACCCATAGGTACTCAGAGGTTTTAGCAGATGATTTCTTAGCAAGGCGCTTACTAGACAAATCACACCAGTGCGCTACCAATATAAAAACACTAATGCTGTAAATTTAAATAAAAGCACCATGAATGGAAAAAAATGTTTGAAGTGCCGGTACGTTAACTTTATAAAAGCACTAGTGTTTTAATAATGAAAATGCATCGGTTCATACAATCTATGATACCATTCAACGGGGCATTGAATGCAAAAAACACCAGTGCCTACAAAGTATACCACCTCGATGTTCATGTCTTCTAAAAACGCCTCGAGCAGTACTTTTCAGGAAGGATACCGAGGCAGGAAAAACAATCTTGTAGCCTTGGTGCTTTTATCTTCTCCAACATACCAGGTCATTATGTGTAACAATGCACTGGTGTTGATGAGCTGTATAAAAGCACCAGTGTGCTACTAATAAAAAATAACTTGTGTTGTTAATTTAAATAGTAGCACCAGAGATGGAAATAATATTTTGGAGAACCAGGGCATTGGTTTTATGAAAGCACTGATGCTTTAAAAATAACAATGCTCTGAGTTGTACCATCTATGATACCATGCAATGGGGCATTAAATGCAAACAACATTGGTGCTTGAAAATTATAATGCCCCAATACTTATGTGTTTTCAAAAGCCCCGATGCTATACTTTTCACAAAAGGCATTGGGGTAGGCAAAAAAATACCAGCTCTTTTACATAATCTAATGCACTAGTGCATTAATGGAAATGATGCACCAGTGCATTAAAGGCAAATCACATCAATGCATGAAATGTATATCTTTCCAGTGCATATTAATTTTACACATGCACCAGGCTTTTGTATGTACAGACACACTAGGATACCATTTTTTATTAGTATAAATATAGTTGTTAACTCGTATTTAGAGTGGTGCACATTAATATATGATGTCCTGATATCCATTTTCTCTTTTTTAGAAGCATTGACCCGTGACAGTGCAATTATTGTGAGTTTTTAAATCTATTATTCATCGAAAAATCGACATATATCTTATAACAATATTCATATAAATTAAATTTTGATTTGTGCATTTGTATATGATGTTTGGATTAATTTGTTATATCATCAAGTTTCACATCTCTTTATTATAATATTTAATCATCCACATATTTGATTAATGGCATAATATTACGTAGCAAAATTGGACAATGCAATAGAATAAACTAAAATATTATTTATTATATATGATTAAGAGGCTCTTTGTCATACAAAATGGGATAATTTTTTTTTTTTTTTTTTTTCTAAATAATGCTAAATTCTATTACTGAAACATAATGGTATACTGAGGCCGTAGCCTTTGCCTATCCATGCCATGGTTTGGGCCAAAAACTAGAAAAACAATGTCTGGACTACCCATAGTGGGAAACCAGTCCAATTCAAAAATAAAGTTGCAGGTGTCATCTTGCTGCCTATGTAGGGGAAACCAACAATTACACATAGTATTTAACCAATTTTTCAGAAAAACAAAAAAATCATCAAAGTAACCATATGACAACAAATTTTCCTAAAAACCCCGAAAAAAATAAAAAACCATAATTCTTGGAACTTGAGACTCGAAGCCACGTGGCGAATTGTGTGGCTGGCCAGGTTGCATGCTGGCAAGCTAGGTGTTGCACGACGACGACGGGTGTTCCTCAACAATGAAACATCTGTATTCATCCATGTCATCGTCTGCCTGCGTTGCACCGATGTCATCTTCCCGCTGCTCCGAGTGTTCCTCCACAACAAAAACTCTGTAAGGATCCATGTCGTTTTCTGCTTCATGGTAATGGTCCTTCTCCTTCCCAGTTTTCTTGTCTAGAGGAGTGTCCTACTTCGCCCTAGTGCATTGTGTTCTCCTTTCGACCCCAGTAGGCTTCTCATTGGTATGGCATCCTCTAATTGTGGCTCGCTCCTGCTCATGGAAGGTAATGGAGATGGTGGCGGTAATGATGGGATGGTTCAGGGAGCAGCGGTAGATGAATTTGGTTGAGCGGAGGGACGATTGAGAACTTGAGGGAATTTCACTGGGTGGCGAGTCAAGGTGTGTCGTGTGGAGGTGGAGAGGACATGAGAAGTTTCTACCACTATGTGTATTTGGGTATCGGCCTGAGGTCAATTGAGCCGAAGGGGAGGAAGTGTCAGAGGCCGAAGATGGAGGAGAATAGGGCAATCTGCCTCTGCTACCCCATCTGCGACTGCGCATTCGATGGCGAGTTCTGGTATATTGACAATAGGGGTAGGAGAAAGACTGAAGGGAGACGGCTCAGAGTGAAGTGAGGGCGCAACAGGTTCAATGGTCGGCTTAGAGGAAGGATTAGTTGTAGACGCAGGGTGGAAGATGAAATTACAGACCAAGCTTTGAGTAAAATGACTACCTGGGCTAAGATTAATGCATTAAAGAATACTGTAGTGCCTGCTCGTAGCAGTGCGAGAGCTTGGTTCCACTGCTGCCAGAGGACAATGGAAATGCAGAGGTAGGGGATTAAAGATTGGGGTGGTGGAGGTAAAATCACAAGAGGTCATCATTGAGATGAGCCGAGGCGAGTAGATGCAATCGGTTTGAAGACAGTGCCAGCTTAATTGCCACTTACGGATGGCCATGTGGCAAGGCCAATTGCCATCTCGTGCTGCTGCCATTCTATTAACTGTGTTGTGCACCTGCATCCAGGAAAAATGGGATAATTATTAGTAACCCCTTATTTTTCAATTGGGACACTATGTCCATTACATTAAAAAAAATGTTTAATTTTCACAGACAATATTTTAAAAAATACAACATATTGTAATGATATCCAAGCAGATCATAATTCTTTGCTAGAGCTACTGTCAATTCTCAAGCTACTTCCATGACTTGGGTTATATGGACAAATTTTTTGTTGTTTGCATCAATTTTTTCCATCTTCTTCAAGGTCCATCTACAAATATAAAAATAAAGTGTAATGAGTGTATCTACATTGGTGAGAATAATGAAAAATGAAATAAATAATATACATCAATGTGAATTGAAAAGCAATGTACCATAACAAGAATTGAGTTTTTAATTATACACATTCTTTCAAAACCAAATCTCATGCCTTCGATTAACAACTCTTATGTTGGCGCAGTTCCATGCTTTTTTTCCTGCAAGTTTTATACCCTATAATAAATCATAGATTTAATATAAAGGTTTTTTTGGTATATTAATTATAAACTCAGAGAAGTAAAACAAGATAGATACTTACAAATTCCACAATTAATTTTTGATATGCCAACATATACTCACAACCCATATTTGACCCAATGTCAATCAATTCTTCTGATGGATCTTCTTTGTGTGTTAGCACTTATTTAAAGACATTCAAGGATGGTTATTTTAAAACAACATAAAGTATAAGAAAACGAAAACTTAAGTTGTTATAAGGAAATATTAGCAATTCCTCACAATGTAAGGTCCCTATAATACTAGTGTATCCCCTTATTGTTATTGTCAGTGTAGCCCCCTTATTGTTATTGTTATGTCCATGTATTCCCCATATTATTATTACTGTGCCCCATTGAAGCCCACTATTGTTATTGTTGTTCCCTTACATTATTATTGTTATGTAGGCTTTGATTATATTGTGACCCCTTCGACTCCTATATATAGAAAGGAGATCTTGTCATTTGTATCATCGAAAAGTTGTTCATTTATGTAATGTAAATGAAGCTTCCCTTTTGAAGAGGATCATTTTTAATTCGTTGATCTATCTTTTCTTCTATGTTGTGACCTAGTTGCATAACATTTGGTATCAAAGCTTTGGATTTTAGGGTTTCACTGCTTCAAACAGGACATCTTGGTATTTTTGCTATAAATTTTTTTCTACAAAGGTTCATAAGCTAAAAGTTTGCACACGTGGAGCTGAAATTTTGCTTAACTTTTTGTAGAAATTTCAGAGCTTGGATTGATATATTTTTAGAGATATGATATGAGGAAGTTAGGTTTTTTGCAGGCTTTAGAATTCAATCTCAAACAGGTGACCTAGGGAAAATCATCATAACTTTCTTTTTGAACATCGGATTTGAATTTCATAAACAAGAACTAAAATTGCATAGGCTCTAGTTTCTTTTGTATACTTTTTAGGGACTAAGGTCAAAACATTGACATGTGGTACTTCGTACAATTGCGCTCTATTGAACCAATCTATAATTAGGTTATCATGGGAGATCGAGCATAAATATTTCTTGAAGAATCCAATCTTGTTCTGACTTGTGGGGTTGGAAAGAAGACTCAAAGGGATACCACAAGAAAAAAAATTAGAACTTGGAGATCCAAAATTACATAGCTACAACAGATTCAATATCGAGATCCTACAAAGCAAGAAAAATGTGTGTATTTAAAAAAAAATTGCATAAGTTTTGTTTGAAAAATCAATTTAAAGTGATTCAAGGGGCATAGTGAAGCATAAATATCATTGTTTGATTCTAAAATGACTCTAAGCAAGAAAATGGAAACACCTTTTAAGCAACCAAAAATCTCTACTATGACGCATGAAGAAGATGAAGAAATGCAACATGATATATCAAAATTATGAGAGCAAGTGCAACAAATTTCGCTCTTGCAAAGAGTAGCAAAAAAATGAAATGGAAGCTAAGATGGATGGTTTGAAGAATGGTGTAAAATTAGACATGGAAGGTTTGAAGGATGGTTTGAAAGCAGACATGGAAGGTTTGAAGGAGGGTTTAAAAAAGTTGCTACAAGAAATGCTTCTTAATTGCGAAAATGTATTAGATGAAACTCATGATGACAACAAAAGAAATGTTAATCATTATTTCATAGACTCTAATGTTGGATTGAAGACCCATCATATTCCAAAGATCAATATAAGGAAGTTTAATGGTAAGGACCTAGTAACATGGATACTACAGATGCAACAATATTTTGATCTACTTAATGTGCAACACACACAAAAGATATGCATTGCAACTTTATATTTAGAAACCAATCAGTTTGTATGGTATTAATGACTTTGTTCTCGTAAACCACTTGTCACTTGGTCGATTTTTATGAAGGAAATGATAGCATATTATGAGGATACAAAGAACAACACCTTTAGCCAATTGATAAATCTCAAACAAAAGGGTTCAATGGCTAAGCATGTTGAGGACTTACAAAAATTGAATATAAGGGTAAATGATATTCCAGAGGATCATAGGATTGATGTATTCATAGGGACTTTAAAGGATAAAATCCAACATGAAGTTCGCCTTTGGGAACCTGATTCATTGGAGAAGGCATTCAGGGTGGAAAGAAAAGTTGAAAACAGATTTATGTCAATAAGGAAGTCTACCACTCACAACTATAAATATGAAAGTGTTGCTTCTCCTAGCATTACACAACCTATAAGGTTGACGCCACAACAATTGGAAGAAAAACGAACAAAAGAGATTTATTACAGTTGTGATAGAAAACACAGTAAAGGTCATAAGTGTGCTGAGGAAAAAAATACTTTACATAGATTGTGAAGAGGAGGAAGAAAAGGAACAAGAAACATCAAAATAAGATGATATACACTAGGAACTAACCCTAGAAAAAGAAGAAATGAATCTAACCATATCTTGTAATCCATTGGTAGAAATTACCACTCCTCAAACTCTCAAGATAGAAGGACATATCAAGAAGAAAAAGGTAATATTGTTGATTGATTTAGATAGTACCCATAATTTTATTCATTGTAAGATAGCCAAGGAATTGAATTGCCTCCTATATCCAACACCAGAATGTCAAGTGATGGTGGCAAATGGAGGAACTATAAATTGCTCTAGCAAGTGCCATAAAACCAAGCTAACCATGGGGGAATATGTATGGAATATTCCAATTCTTTCCAATAGGAGTCCAATGGTTATGATAGATTTTAATTTTCAAGAAATTTTCTTGAATTTTTTTTGGGAAGGAAAGGAAGTTGAATTAAGATGTATCACAGGAAAACTAACAAAGATAATAATCTTTAATGGAATGACAAAGCTTATAAAGAAATAATAACAAGGCGTAATTTCATAATTATGCTCACTAGAGGTTCAAACATCGAAATCAACTATTTCTACAGATCTCCAAAAAGCCTTGGACATTCATTCCAAGGAATTTGAGTCTCCCAAAGGCCTCCCACTTATTCATGATCATGATCATGCTATTCATTTGATTCCAGGAAGTGTTCCTCCAAACATCAGGCCTTACAGATATTTGTATGCCCAAAAGAGTGAAATTGAACGTATGGTTGCAAAAATGCTAGAGGTCGGTATAATTCAACCTAGTCAAAGTTCTTTCTCTACTCCAGTAGTATTGGTGCATAAGAAGGATGGATCATGGTGCATGTGTCCCGATTATATGGAGCTCAATAAGATCACTATTAAAGATAAATTTCCCATTCCTGTCATTGATGAATTGTTGGATTAATTACATGGAGCAATTTACTTCACTAAGTTGGATCTTCATTTAGGATATCATTAAATTAGAAGGAAGGCTGAAGACATTCCGAAAACAACATTTATAACTCACGAGGGTCATTATGAATTTTTGGTCATGCCTTTTGGCCTTATCAATGCACCTTCTACATTTCAAGGTTTGATGAATTCCATTTTCAAACTCTTCCTTGGAAAATTCGTGTTAGTATTTTTTGATGGTATACTAATCTACAACAAGTCTTGGAAGGATCATGTTCAACATGTTGACATGGTGCTCAAACTATTGGATGAGAAATAATTATATGAAAAATCCTCCAAATGTTTCTTTCGAGTATAGGAGGTGGAATATCTGGGTCATATTGTATCTCATGAGGGTGTTAAGTTAGATCCTAACAAAATTAAAACCATTAAGGAATGGAAAATCCCCACAACCATAAAGAATTTTCGAGGATTTCTCGAGTTGACTGGGTATTATCACATGTTTGTTAAGAATTATGGGAGAATAGCAACACCTCTAACACCATTACTGAAGGAAGATTCATTTTATTGGACTCTAGAAGAAACAAAGGCATTTGAACATCTTAAAGAGGCAATGTGGCAAGAAATGGTCTTAGCTATGACAGAATTCACAAAAACCTTTATTGTGGAATGTGATGCCTTAGGAAATGGAATTGGTGTTGTTTTAATGCAAGAAGAAAGACCCATTGCTTTTGAAAGTCATCCAATCAAAGGAAAGTATTTACGCAAAGTTGTTATGAGAAGGAAATGTTGGAAATACTACATGCATTTAAGAAATGATGACCTTACCTAATGGGAATACACTTCAAGGTAAAAAATAATCATGATAGTCTTAAATAATTTTTAGAACAAACATTATCTTCAGAAGAGAAGCAAAAATGGATCACAAATATGTTGGGTTATGACTTCGAAATCATCTATAAAAAAGGGAAGCAAAATGTTGTTGTAGATGCACTCTTGAGAGAGGATGAGGATTTGGAAGCATTTCTTTGTGCCATTTCAATTATACAACCAGATTGGATAACCGAAGTAAGGGATGAATGGAAGAATGACGAAGAATTGTGGACACTCATTCAAAAGTTGCGGCAAGATCATAGCACATTTGATACATTTAGCTAAAAAAATGATTCATTATGGTATAAAGATCACTTATATCTTTGTAAGAATTCCCAACTCAAACAAAATATTCTTTTGGAATTGCACACCTCTCCCTTAGGAGGGCACTCAGGATTTTCAAAAACTTACCACAAGGTCAAGGAGGATGTTTTTGCATGCCATTAAATATGATATTCAAAAGTGGTGGAATGTTTGGTTTTCCAACAAAATAAATGGGACACAATTAAGGCCCTAAGTTTATTACAACCTTTATCCATTCGAAGTAAACATTGGGAGGAGGTTTCAATGGATTTTATCATAGATTTACCCAAGTCTGAAGGAAATAGTGTCATCTTGGTGGCAGTTGATAGACTTACCAAGTATGTACACTTTTGTAAATTATTTCACCCATTTAAAGCCAGTATAGTTGTTGTTTCATTTATGGAAACCATTCAAAAGATACATGGAAACCCAAATATTATTGTAAGTGACAGAGATCCTATTTTCACTAGAAAATTTTGAACGAAATTATTTTCTTTTCTGGGTACTCAATTAACTCATATCTCATCTTATCATCCTTAATATGATGGGAGAACATAGATAGTGAACAAATGTTTGGAGGGATATCTTCGTTTCTTTGTATCTAATAAAATAACATAATGGGTCAAGTGGCTACCTTTAGTTGAATGGTGGTATAACACTTCCTTATATACTATAGCAAAAGTGACCCCATTTATGGTACTTTATGGTTATCATCCACCATCCAACACATCTTCTTTAAGAGAAAGTTCTAAGGTTCAAGCAATGGAAGATCACATTAAGCATCATCAAAAAGTTCTCCAACTCTTAAAGGATAACCTCACTTTGGTGTAGAATCGAATGAAACGACAGGCATATCATCATCACAACGTAAGAATTTTTGATGTAGGTAACTAGGTATTTTTACGGTGACAACCATACAAAAAAATGTCCCTCAAGCAAGCTAATAAGGAGAATAAATTATCACCAAAGTATTATGGTCCTTACAAGGTGTTGCAAAATAATTGTACTATGGCATACAAATTGGAACTTCCTCCATATTCTTGAGTGCACCCAATTTTCCATGTTTCATGCTTAAAGAAGGTTATAGGTGACAAGATCACAGTTCAAACAATATTTCTAGAACTTGATGAGGAATGAAAAATCATATTGGGACCTAAAGAAGTCACGGAAACAAGAACCTGGCACTACAAAATCGATCAATTTTAGAGTATCTCATCAAATGGAAGAACTTATCTGATGAATATTCCACATGGGAGGATGATAATTTTATATAGAACTACTCAAGCGTTGAGGAAAACACTTTTTTGAAGGAGAGGAGCATGTTAGGTCCCTATAATACTAGTGTATCCCCTTATTGTTATTGTTAGTGTAGCCTCTTATTGTTATTGTTGTGCCCATGTAGTCCCCATATTATTATTATTGTGCCCTATAAAAGCCCACTATTATTATTGGTGTGCCCTTATATTATTATTGCTATGTAGGCTGTGATTATATTGTGACCCCTTAGACTCCTATATATAGAAAGGAGGTCTTTTCATTTGTAACATTGAAGAATTGTTGTGACCCCTTAGACTCCTATATATAGAAAGGAGGTCTTTTCATTTGTAACATCGAAGAATTGTTAAGTCGTTGATCTATCCTTTCTTGTATTTTGTGAGCTAGTTACAAAACATTTAGCTTTGTATGTTAGCACCTATTTGAAGACATTTAAAGATGGTTGTTATACAACAACTTAAAATATACAAAAATAAAATCTTAAGTTGTTATAAGGAGATATTAACAATTACTCACAAACTTTGATATCAACCATTTTCTTCCTTGTTGTTCCATTTTATGTGCTAAATGGGTTCCATTTTATTTTCTTTTTTGCAAGAAAATACTTGAAAATTAATATTTAATGCTAAATTATTTGTTTATATGTACCCAATAGAAAAATTCAATGATTACATACATTTGAAGCACGTTGTTGATGATGACTCTTCCAGTGATGCAATTATGTCCATTTATTTGACCATCTCCTTGTACACTGTTTTGGACATTCCCACTGACATGTTTAAGATATCAGCTCATTGATCCTTTGATATTTTCATAATCTTCTCGAAAAAGTAATAAATTATTTTATATTGATATATGAAAACTAAATATAACAAAATTGATATTATAAATGAATGCTTTGTAGTAATATATACATGTAATTCTAGAAAAACATTTTAATTAGGAATATTACTTTTTGAATGATTCTTTTTTGTTGTTGTATGTGTTTTTCTATTGCAAGTATGATAGGTCTCATTGATCATTGCTCTGGAAACACTTCCTATAGTTCAAATATAACTTAGTTCTTGAAATCATTGGATTGATTTCTATATTGTAAGTGGAAGGTATGTCTATATGTTTGTTCCACTATATCCCTTATAATTTTGTATAAAATTTTCCTCTTTCATTTACCTTCAACACCACTCTAGATAAGCTAAGGACCAATTCATCGTTATTTACATGTTCTATAAATTTTTTTCTTAAAACAACATTCTTTTCTTTCATTGTTGGTCCTTGTATAATGGTAAAAATATGTGACTAAATAGATTGTTTTAAACATATTATCTAATATTTTTATGTATATTATCAATGCAAAAAAAAAAAAAAAAAACTTATATTGAATAATATTTTTTCATTCAGCTAATTCATCCTTCTGCAATTTTTCCATCAAGATTTTAGGCACTAACTAATATATATTAGTTAAGCTTACATATAGTTCAAACATATTAATTTGGTGAAGAATTTACAAAAATCGTCTTTTGTGTTTTTTTGGATGTGCTATCATTGTGCCAATATGATAGGCACTAACTAATACATATTAGTTAAACTTATATATATGTTCAAACATATTAATTTTGTGAAGAATTTACAAAAAATGTTTTTTGAGTTTTTTTGGATGTGCTACCATTGTGCCAATCAATAATTTGTTGCTTGACCTCTTCTTAGACATTTTTTTATCAATATACAATCTGTACGTTTCAATATAGAAACCATTACATATATTTTATAAATAAATCACATGCTTTTTAGTAAAAAAAAAGGTTTTGTAAAGTATGTTGTGCATAAACTAAATGCACCAATGCCTTTAGTTTAGTAATACTTTGAAGGAACACTCTCTCGAATGAGTACAATATAGATACCATCTCAGACTCACCTGAAATCTCGCAAATAATTCTCAGGCTCCTCCTCATTACAAGCCTTTATTCATTGCTGATGCAGTCCACTCCTCAATGGAAAGAGATGATAAGAATTTTCAGTGAAATGATAAGTGAAGTCACAAGTATACACCCTCGGTAAGAAGGATCTCTATCTCAGCTTACATACATCATAGACACAATCACTATCTCGATGATCATAGTCACATAGTCTTGATGTATTCGTAAGGAAGAGGATTGATGTGATATCTGTTGTAATGCAGCAACCATGGATCTCATAGCTATGATGAGTCTCTCAGTGGAAGTACATGAATATTCTCAGTGATGTTGTAATAGTAATATATGTTTCCATGGTGTAGTGAAGATGATGATTTCAACAGTATGAAGAAGAGGATTAGTGGCTTGGTCTTGGAGTAGCTCTATTATTCAAGGTTCATGATCTTGGTGTTTGTCAAATGGAATCTCTATAAGAAGAATTTTATGCTGGTTTTCCTCTCCAATAAAGAGAGTTTTTGGCCTTGACATAATTCCAACTTATTGTGTTCTTGTCTCTTTGTGATGGTAGCTATTTAATGATTAAAAGAAGACACGCTAATGATTAACAAGCTAAGCATTAATATTTATCATGTAAAGAAGAATCTCATTAACCCCATTCACTAGATTCTTCAACATGTTATCGGAGCTATGGTTGCAGTCTAAGGAAGAGCATAAAAGAGACACTTAAAAGAACAATCTTCAACCACCAACAACAAGACAAGTCAATATCAATCTCAGTTAAGGTGAACGAGGACACACTCTGTACCAACATTTGTATGCAAACATTATCTCTGCATTCTTGTCTTGGTCTCCTCATGACTATAGTATTCAACGCAGTCACTGTAATACCATCTCAACATGCTCAAAGGAGAGAAATACACCGATGCTTTTCAATACATAAACCATTACATATATTTTATAAATAAATCACATGCTTTTTAACAAAAAAAAAAGGTTTGTTTAATTGTTTAGAACCGAAAATGAAAATTATTATTTATAAATAAGTGAAATTGTTTATTATCATTTTTAAATAGCTTTAAATTATGAACGATGTGACATGTAATGATAAAATCACCGTCATCACAGTAAAAAAATGAGAACGTAGAAATTAAACAATTTTTTTGGATTTAACAATGCTATTTGTTAGAGGTTCATCGATGCATTATATTACATAGTGCACATTGATAAACATAAGCCATTTAAAAAAAATTGAACAGGATTGATAGGTTTTGGATCTGATTCAATAAGTGGCCCTTGCTTTATACGCTAGATGCCTTATATATAGTAACACAAACCCACTAAATCTAAAATGCCTAAAATGAAAAGCCCCAATTGTGAAGTGTTAGAGGGAGTTAAAACCTAAGGTGAAATTTTGGAGTCACGTAAGCAATAAAAAGTAATGGTTTAAGGTATGTATTGAATATTTTTGTTTTATTTTTTTTGTTTTTGTTTTTTGTTTTTATTTTTGTTTCGTTTTGTTTTGTTTTGTTTTTTTTTCTTTAGTCTTTTTGTTTTTGTTTTTGTTGTTTTTGTTTTTTTTTTTGAATTTTAATTAAATCTAAATAGGAATAGAGATTGTAAAAGAATCATTAGTAAAATCAATAGTAAAATTTTTACTATTCAAATAAAAAGAACTTTAAGGAAAGAAAGAATAAGAAGACAAGAAAGAAGTAGATTTAGTCAAAGAAACCACAATTGTGGCAACAAAACCCTTGAATGCAACCTTAGCAAAAAAGCGACAAACCCTCATGGAAAATAGATTACCTCCGAAAATCACAAGGGATCTCATTGAAAATGATATTTCTTGGGCAAATGAGGAAGATTTCGAGGAAGAACAATCCACTAGAATTTGTAGAAAATGCGGGTTGAATTCAAGTTGGGAAGAAACGAAAATAGAATTCTCCAAGAAAAACAAGAAGTCAAATTAGATTAAAATTAAAAAATGGAATGTAAATGTGTTTGTATTTTGGGGGTTTTTTGGAGAATATTTAATTGGAAAGTAATGAAGTGTTTGTGTCATGAGGAACTCGTTTGAGGGTTTGGACAGAGCCTTTGTGCACAATCTCAAACCCTCAAAGAAGATTGGGATATGTAAAGGTTTTGGTCTTGCAATCTAGTTTTTTTTTAATACAAAACTCTATGCATTTCCTTTAGAAAGAGGCATTATCGTAAAATTATCTTATTGATTACTTGGTTGTAGTTGTTTGTAGGTTCTTTATGATGAGGATTTCCCACTTGAATCTCTCTCATTTTTCTACAACAACTCTAGTTCTTAAGAAGCTTCCCCTAAAATTCATCAAGAAGATTCATAATGACTGTCCTCTTGAATCCCTCTCGTTTTACTACATGACAAAGCTAATTGACTAAGAATGTCACACTTGATTTTTTTTTCCTCCCTTCCTCATCAATTTTTCATCAATTTGGTGTTTGATATACTTTAGATTATATTTCTCTGTCATACATTTTTATTTTATCTATATTAATGCTTCCAACCCATCTTTGAGTTCTATTTGGTCACTTTCTTTATCAAAGAACCCAAAAGAACCCAACATAATGGAGTTAATATTACCTTAAATTTATTGTAAAATGGTTTTTTTTGATTAAAAAAACATAAAAATATTATTCAAAAAATTATCATTAAAAATCTTTTAATATTAGCTTAATATCCTAAATATATATATAATATATTATATATATATATAAATTAGCATGTTGAAATTTAACAACCTGATAATTATTAACAATAACATGAAATAACATATTTAAATGAATATGTGATATTGTTGATTTTATTTTTTTTATTATTAAAATTATCACTAGAATTGTGTATGAATTTCTTTGAAGCTTGAGTATGGATGTCCCTTGGAGATGGTTTCCATCTTTAAACTCACTATATAAAGATTGAATTTGGGACTTTGTGAGATGAAAACCTATTCAAAACAACTGTCTACACCTTTGAGGAGATCACTTAACAAACCTCTAAAAATTAAATTTTTTATAAGTACAAGAACACCATGTTCAAATCCCTAATTACTTACCCAAACTATATATTAAGAATAACACTATTAATCTATAATACAAAAAAATCAAATTACTAATTCATATCTATATAATTAATATTATAAAACTTAAAAAAAACAATTATCACCATAATACAATGAAAATTAATCTTATATACTTCATATACATTTAAATATTCCTTTTATTATAAATAAATAGAAACAATATTACAACTTCCAACACCTTCCTTTCTTTCAATCACCCCCCACCTACCTAGTGTTTCAAAATTACCCCTATAATACAATATTTGATATTTTACTCTTTCCTTCTCTACAACACGTCCCTCCCTTCGATCACCCCATTTCCAACTACGAAGTGATCCCTGCATGTTATCCTCATCGTGCAATATTTTATAACACACTCATTCTTTAGAATGAATTACTAAAGAATGAATTGCTGCACTTTAAAGTAGTTCACGAAAGACAAGTTCTTTTTTTCCTCAAAATTGGATAACATTGTGAATGCAGCATGGCAAATTCCACTGCAACTTATTATGCACGCTGTTCAATCTCATATACATATTAATAAACCACCTAGATAAATTAGGTAGTGTAATGAGTTTTCAAATTTGTTTTAAAAATAATAGAAATTTTGGTTAGATTTTAATAAAATCTGAAAGAAATTTTAGGAAATTTAAGTTACAACTATCAATTTTTAATATTTTGGGTGTTTAGAGGTTTTTGATGGTGCTGAATCCATTTCCATAATAAAAAACAAATTTATTGCCTCAGTAAACAATGTCTTAAATCAGCATAATGTACTATGTAACCTCATATACACATTAATAAACATGCATAATAGAAAACATTATCTAAAGATTCTTGTCCCTTCAATTTTCCAAGGCCTCATCGCATGTATAATACATAATTGAGTTGAGAGGCTCATTCCACAATCTAGTATGAGGGGACGTGTAATTCTGTCTGTCCCCCTTTAAAATAAAAACAAAAAATAAAAAATATGTTTTAAATAGAAAAATAATGTCAGTTATAATTAAAAAAATGAATAGAAATAAGGTTCCTACTTCAGATGGATCTATGCTGGCTACTATACACCCATATTGCCTATGGATTATAATATATGTTGTAATGATTATGATATAAAATATTTGCAAGTAATTAAATATGAATGAATTTTTATGGTTAAAATGTATAGAGGTGTATATATTTTATTTTTTTGAATTTAATTTATAATTTTTTTAATAAGAAAATATATAATTTTAATTATTAAATCATTTATTTTTTCGACTTCACCGTCACTCTGTGGCGGGGCAGATCTCCACGAGTAATAATCAGGGTAGTTTCACTAGAAGGGATCTACTCGTGGGCTTATCTGGTCAAGGCTAACCACAAGGGGGTTGAGGAGATTTGACCCATGACCTTCCAATTGGCAAGGTACTTAGCAAAGAACCCCAAGGGCCTATCTCCACATGTAATAATCAGGGCAGATTCACTAGAAGGGATCTACTCGGAGATTTGACCCATGACCTCCCAATTGGTAAGGTACTTAACAACGAACCCGAAGGGCCTAGGACAGATTCACTAGAAGGGATCTACTCGGAGATTTGACCCATGACCTCCCAATTGGCAAGGCACTTAGCAACGAACCCCAAGGGACTATCTCCACGGGTAATAATCAAGGTAGATTCATTGGAAGAGGAGATTTGACCCATGACCTTCCAATCGGCAAGGTACTTAGCAACGAACCCCAAGGGCCTATCTCCACGTGTAATAATCAGGGCAGATTCACTAGAAGGGATCTACTCGGAGATTTGACCCATGACCTCCCAATTGGTAAGGTACTTAGCAACGAACCCGAAGGGCCTAGGGCAGATTCACTAGAAGGGATCTACTCGGAGATTTGACCCATGACTTCCCAATTGGCAAGGCACTTAGCAACGAACCCCAAGGGACTATCTCCACGGGTAATAATCAGGGCAGATTCACTAGAAGGGATCTACTCGTCAGCTTATCTAGTCAAGCCTAACCTCAAGGGGGTTGAGGAGATTTGACCCATGACCTCCCAATTGGCAAGGTACTTAGCAACGAGCCTAACACTAAGAGCATTGAGGAGATTTGACCCCATGACCTCCCAATTGGCAAGGTACTTAGCAACGAGCCTAACCCCAAGGGCGTTGAGGAGATTTGACCCATGACCTCCCAATTGGTAAGATACTTAGCAACAAGAACTTGACCAATTGAACTATCCCTTGGAACTTTTAATTATTAAATCTTGTATTACATATTTTTAAATAAAAAAAATGTGATTATATTTTCATCCATTTTTATATTTATATATTTAATATTATAACAAATTTATTTAAATTATTTGTTTGAGAGGCACTCTTCATTTAATATGGAAGAGATATTATAAAATAAAATTATATTATATTAAATTATATAAAAAATGAAATAAATAAATAAATAATAATTAAAATAAATTTGAGATAAAAACATTAATTTAATATTCGTGGTTTTTAGATTCTAAATTTTAACAACCCATAATTTTGACAATTACAATAATATCTTATATGATTTGATCGATATAAATATTTGATAAGTCCCAAATTATGATAAAGCTAAACTAACTTTGAAAACATAATTAAACATAAAAATCATCTCTATGATATATATATAAACCTCATGATAATGCATTGAAGGGCACAAAAGTTAAACTTGTCCAACCATTAATAAAGTGCCTTCTAGACATTAAAGTTCCATTGGACGCAAGCATAAAAATTTCCCGAAATGCCAAAAATGTTTGAGATCAGGAAATGCAATTGCAGTATTCGATGCTAGAGACGAATAATACTACCCAGGGCTGAAATTTCAAATCCTTTTTAAAAAAAATGTGAATCAATTATACATTCAAAACCCATTTTCAGTATTTATCTCTATCTCTAATTTCAATATGTTCAGTTATATTTATGTTCATAGAACTTCTATTTACATAAATAAAGTAAATCTAATGAACTGTTTGACAATATTTTTTTCACATCTTTGGGGTCAATTTTGCCAGAACTTAGTCGAGATTTTTCTGGAATCTTAGTTTTGTGATCTGGGAAAAAAACATTGGCAATTTAATTTGTAGAAATTGAGTGTTTCACAAATTT